>SNQJ01S0025920.1:48074-60555 GCA_010110895.2 Picea sitchensis
CATCATGTACATCATCATCATTAACATTTAAACATTCATAAAAGTTCATAAATTTTAAAGTTTAAGTGTATCACTTAATAGTTTCACGGTGACTAGAAAATAAAGTATTTAGTCCTCAGGTAATGCTGGTTGTCTAAGTCAAAAGGTGGTGTTACATACACCCCACCTTCGAGAAACATGTTCTCGAGGTGGTCAAAATAGTGAGGGATAACCTCGTCGTAGTGTCTCAGCATCTTCCCAAGTAGCAGTTCCTGGACTATATTTGTCCCATTGGACCTGTCTGCGTTGCTGGCGATGATCGAGGTGTTGCGCTTACTGCCATTGAAATCCCTGCAGCTTCTATCTTTGGCGCAAATCTGTTACCATATGGCAGTGGCCTTGAGCCCCCTCCCCTAGGAAATGTTTTTGGGGCCTTTCCTACGAATCCCGGGCGATGCGGAATTGTCGATCTTGCACCCCCATTCAAGTTCATATGTTCTTCCACGTAACGCGCATTTTCCATCGCCTCCTTCCCGCTTGTCCTAGTCTAAGTCCTAATGACACCTTGACTAATAATAGTTAAATTTCAGCCATATTTTATTATTTAACTTAGGGATCAAACTTAGTTAAATATTTAAGCTTAGATTAATTCTAAATTTGAATCTCTTTCTTAGATTTGGGATTTAAATCTTGGTTGATCTTCTCATTCCTATATAGTAAGAATTTTTGAAGAAAATTTGAACTCTTTAAGTGGTGTAGGAAAAGAGGAACCTCCGCTTTGGTGACAAAGGTGCTATTGGTAGATGCAAGTATTAGTATGTATTTCATTTTATTTGTCATTTGTCAATTACATGATTTAGCCAGGAATTGATTATTTACTGCCCATTAAAACTAGTTAGTCATGAGTAGCTATTTATTTTGTCATATGCTTAAATCATTCTTGATTTCTATACTTGATTGTTGGAGGAAGGTTGTGTTTCTCATGGTATTCTTCTCCATTCATTCATGTTTGCATTGGCGTATATAATTGATTGATTAGACCTTAATGAGGAGATTATTCCCTATCACACCATGGTTAATACAGTACATTATAGTAAACTATGATCACTTATGGTAAACTATGGTTAAGCATGATCAATTATGGTTAACCACATTTTCCTTTTCTTTAATAATGTTATTCATAGTGAATTAGAGTTAACCATGGAAAATTTTTGTTGAATGCAAGAAACTAGAGTCAATTATAGTATACCGTGTTCAACCATGGACAACATGGGTAACGTGGTTAATTATGGTTAATTAATTATGGAAAACATGGTTAAACTATGGTGGAATGTAATGACTTTAGTAGCCTTGAGGCTAAGGTCTCTCAGGTAACAACGCCCTTGGCTTCTGCTGCCAGGTAGACTGGGTTTTGGGTTTTGTGTGGACTCTACACTCTAATTGATTGAATCTCCACAAGTGGCGATTTCAATCTGTTCAACTCTCATAAGATCCACCGTGCCACACTAGTAACATCGCTTCAACTAAGACATCTTGCCTATGAAGGATTTAGATTTAAGTTATTTTCTCGTTTTGTTTTCTAAAGAACATGCAATGAGTCCTTCAGTTATCATGGTAAATCTATGGGTCCATAGGTCGAGTTAGGAGATGGTTCCTTCTTCTTTTTTTGAAGTGACGATTTAAGAATTGCCAACGGTCCATGGACTAGGCTGACAGCTTTTAAAAAAAATCAAATTTTACAATCTGCTAAGGTAGCATAACACTAATAACTATTCTGCCAATGTCATTGGTACCCAGAATTCAGGTTATGAATATCTACCTCTGAGCACAATTAACAGGGTATAATATATATTGTATGATGATTTAAAAGTATTTCAGATTAAACAACCTATATAATATTAATTACTTTGTTGCAGAGTGCATATTGTTACTATATAACATTAATTACTTTGCTGCAAAATGTATATTATTCTTATATAACATTAATTATTTCATATTGTTTTTATATAACATTAATTACTTTACTGTAAAGTGCATATTGTTTGTCCAAAACTTATGTATTAGAGTGGAATCAAATCTTCCCATTTCATTTCTTTAGATGTACAAGTGCACTTTTTTTTTTTTTTGAGCCCTTTAATTTCGAATCCGAATCCTTAGACCATCATTATGTAGATGCTTTCAAGCCAGGGTTGACCTATGCCACAGAATTAAGGCTTCCCGAAAGAAGGGCAAATCCATTTTGTAAATAGTTGGGTGGTTTGAGCTTATTTTTATTTATTTCATTACATTAAAAGTGTGTTTACCCTTTTTAACATCTATATTCCTTTTTGGTTACTTTTCCCCACTTTCTTGAAACACTAATTTACATTTTATTATTTCCAGAAAGTTTTGATAATTTTGTTTCCTCTTAGTTTCGGACAATTTAGAATGACATGCTTGTTATATCATTTTAGTAAAATAAAGGGTTGAATAAATACTTCAATCCAAACAACATCCAAACTCTGTAATTCCAAGAATCCAGTCTTCCACAATTTCTAGTTAAGAGTTGAGAAATTCTTCAATCCGGAGCAGAATCCAAGCCCTCGCAGTTTCAGTAACAGCAGTGTTCTGTACTTACAAGATATTCAAGAAAAATAACATACAACCAAAAGAACAATTCCCAATAAAATATAGGGTTGTTGATGACAAGAAAGTGGCCTACAACCATTTAGTTTAACGTTTGAAGCAGAAGAGTTCGTACCTAGTGACAGATTTACCCCTATGATCTATCTAAGAATGAGTACCTACTGGCCATTAATCTAAAGATGGTCCACCTCAACCTGAGGACAGGTCATTTAAAGGAGGTACAACTGAACTTGCGTGTAAATCATTTGCCGACGTAGCATCCCAAAGTCATGCCCTTGTGCAATTTATATGCACAACATTCTAATCTCCAGACACCATGATCTCGTTGACTAGAATTGGATGATTTCCCTAGGAGTAGTCTGGACTCTCTGCATATGCCTCTCTCCAAAAGCAATCTGCCAGTGACAAACCCAAATTCCAGAGTGACTAGGAAGGCATATCTTCATTATGATTCCTATGTTTAATTTTGAAGTCCTGTAGCGTAATTAATATGCAAGATGCACGGATATAATATGAAAATATAAATATCTCGACTGTATTAAACAACGTGGGTGGACAAAACTAAAGAATAATATTTAATGTAATGGAGGAAGATAACACGGAATATAACACTAATCAATTTTGAATTGGCCGCGCGGCTAAGTTTGCAGCGTGGGCTCACATGTAGCCCACGTGTCTCTCACTTCTATTCACGGGAATAAAATATCCGCCCACATATTTAAACCCTAAACTCTCCATTTCGTCTCGCTCATTTTCTGTGGTTACCTGTGCAGGGAGGTGTGAGGGAGCATGGCCGCCATGGCGAATACCGTGCACAGGCCCCTCTGGTGTATGGTAACCGGTTCTGGAGCTTAAGATCCTGCAAATGCTGTGAAAACAGTGCTTTTCGTGTGTTGTTTGGTCCCTGGCCATGCAAGCAATCGGATTTTGAGAAATGATAACGCTAACTACTGGATTTTGAGTCATTTAGCCACTAAAATCCCTTCAATGGGGTAAACAACCCTTTTTTTTTTCATGGTAGATAGGTCGGTGATATATTGTTTTTTGTGGATATTGCTTTTATTTTTGTTGCATTAAGTTCAAGGACTGTGTGGAACGGGCTTCGAACCTTAACGGGCTGTGTGTACAAGTACATTTATGATACTTGACGGGCTTCGAACCTAACCCACGGGCTTTCCCTTTGCGCCCTGTGTGTTGGTGCTTCCTCGGTGCTTAACATTTCTATTATTTTGTTTTTCTTGCATTTATCTATAAATACGGCAATGCAGGCAACCTTTAAAGCTCTTTACAGAAAGCTTCATAATAACTCGTCCAATTTTTAGGGAGATATCTGTAATATCTGTTTTTATACACCTGTTTATGTGAATGTTATCTGTAATACTATACACCTGTTTATTTTATACGTCTGTTTATGTGAATGTTTATGTAATATTTGCAATACAGAATATATAGAGACAGATAAGTGCGCCTGTAGCTCAGTGGATAGAGCGTTTGTTTTCTAAGCAGAAAGTCGTAGTTTCGACCCCTACCTGGCGCGTGGTTGTGGTTGTTTTAAGCAGTAATATTTGCTTACGGCTGTGCTTATCTTTTACCAATAATATTGAATCACTGGTCGATATATAATCTGGGGTTTTTTTTTTTCTCATTTTTTTTTTTTTTGCGCACCGTTTATCTGGTACTGTGAGTGAAATGTCTAGGGTTTAGTAGGCCATTTGTATTGCATGTTGTACATGTACTGTATCTCTGGCTTTATTTTGCAAGCTTCTGGATGATGAATTTGTATAATAATGGTTAAAAATAGATATTATGTGTGATTAGTTTATACTGTGCACTTCCTTCTTGATGAAAATAGATATTATGTATGTTTAGATTTTTAGCGCACTTCCTTCTTGTTGGAAAGGAGTAAGAATAATACACTTCCTTTTAAAGTATGTGATCTTCTAATTCAAAGTAAAAGTGAGTGAATTTGAAAAATTTCCCGTATTCCCTTCTATAACTTTATTATTCTGTCTTTTAACTCCATAGCAGCCTCAAGATTAACTAGAATATCCTTCCTTGTCGAACCTACCCATTCATTTTGGTTATTTTGCCTTAAGAGAAACTAGGTTTTTCTCCTTAGTGGCTTGGTTGGACGTTGGTCCTCAGTCTTGAGTGTTGGTTTATATGCGCAGTCTTATTTTATTCTTTTACACTCAGCCTTATTGCGCCCAGAACCTTGTATAGTCTTCTTTTACTCGATTACTCTCAAACATATTTTTCTCAAAACCTTTTCACAGCGACCTCATATCCCTTTTCCCTACGTTTGTGTGTGATCTTTTTACTTAGTGAAATTACACCTCCTAGACTCTCTGCTATTCATTTAGATTCGCCCAGCATTTCGTATTGTATCCTTTGTGATTTTCCCTTTTTATGAAATTTGTAATCTCAGCATTTTTACATGAGATTTCACCATGCATTTTACTCCATGCATTAACCCAACGAAATTTTCACTTCACCGCTACGGTTGGCCTATTTGTTTTTAACATTTTCCCTGGTTTCAAATCGCTCTGAAGTCTTTACCCTTATGCATTTGGCTCTTATGATCAGACTACACCCATGTCATTCATTGTCATGCATTGCCCTAGAGAGCGAGTTTACTATTCTTTTCATGAGTTTTGTGGTGGTTTTAACTAAAGTTTGCAGCCAACGTATGGAGTGATCCTGGTGACTTTTCCTGGCAATATCAAAGAATTTTCCCCCCTTAAAACATCCCATCTAATTTCTCACTTTTCTCTATGGTATTTACTTATTGTTAGTGTTAAATTCCCTCAATGTCTCTGTGAATATTCTCCTTAATTGTCTCAACGCCTTTAACTCAAAAGCCTAACGATTTTCGTCTGGGAGCTTGTTGCGATTTTTACTGGTGTAACCATGAGAGAGTCGGGTTTGCATTTCAGAAAGCTATGGATAAAGGCTATTATGCATACATTAATCTAATTTAAGTTCAATATTAATGTCTACTACTGACCAATGGGACTGTGAAAAGTACAACAATGAGTGAGCATTAGAAGAGCCAAAACATCTCCAGATAAAATCGCAAAAAGGAAAGTACAGAGTGAGTATCAAAAGAGATACAATCGTATACTAAAAAGCCCAAAGAGAAAAAAAAAAAATGGGTGAGGGTCCAAAGGGCATTAAGGAAGAAGTCCTAAACCAACAATGCTGTCAACTTTCAGCTCTCCTAACATCCAAGACCAAGAAGAAGTGGGTGATTAGATTCCTGCTGTGCACATAAAGCGGGAGGGGAATTTGGCCCTTAAGGCTCTAGTGTTTCAACTAAGATCTGATACCAAATGTAATGGCTCTAATTTAATTTAAACAACCATTGAATTAGAACACGACAGTAAAATTTAAAAATTACTTCATCTAGCACATTCGAAATCTAATTTTTCATAGTAATAAAATTTAATAACAATTTAATTCAAAACAATTCATAACTCTAACCNCTCTAATTTAATTTAAACAACCATTGAATTAGAACACGACAGTAAAATTTAAAAATTACTTCATCTAGCACATTCGAAATCTAATTTTTCATAGTAATAAAATTTAATAACAATTTAATTCAAAACAATTCATAACTCTAACCTGAACCTGATGCTGTGGATTTCTTCCTTAGATTTCTCCTTTATCTTGCTCCTTAGGACACCACCCAAAACCAACCTCCCTGCCGACTAGTAGCACCTAGCCCTAGGATATCAACGGATATCCTATCCCTTCGAGCCCAAAACCTCCAGCAACCCCCCGGTGCACTGTAAATTCCTCCCTCTGTCCACTACTCCAAGATATCCCAAAATACCTTCTCCCCCCTCGTAGAATAAAAAAATGAATCCCTTCTAAACTCCTTTCCCCCGCCCTTATTCCTCCTTCACCGCCTTCCCTTCATTAACTCCCCCACCTAATACCTTATCCCATTCTTAAAGACCTTATCCCATTATTAAATGCCTTATCCCATTCATTAAATGCCTTATCCCATTCATTAAATGCCTTATCCCATTCATTAATATGTTTCCATTTATGTTTTCATTAGTATTATATTTTTATTATTAACCATTAATTTAATACTTAATTAATTAATGAATTAATTAATAATTAAATCAATCATTAACCCTCATGAACACTATTTAATAATATCCAATTAGAAATGTTATTTTAAGATATAAATACAGTTTAGCTAATCTTTTAGGATTATTATTAAATTAATTATGCTTAATAATCAAGGGTCGTTACAGCTCTCCAATTTACAGCTTTATGTCCAAAATTATTACATGCATAACATAAACCAAAAAAGATTGTTTGATACCTAGGAGTTGAAAATATTCTGAAGGGATTTACTCTTATGAATCCTTCTTCATCATGAGGCCTTCTTGTTTATGACTGTCACTGATTTTGAAATCTGACTCTTCTAGGTGGAGGAGTGTCCCTTTGATCTTCCCTATAAAAATTCTTGTCTCCTCTAACTGTTTCTGCATAGATTCTTGGTTGTGTTTCTTTATATGTGGTTTTGGAGCTTCACCCTCTTTCTTTATGATTGTATCCTATCCTGGATTTTTCATGATTTGGCCTTTGACTGTTGATAATATTATCCAAAACCTTTGAATTTTTATGCATATTCTTCAGTTGAAGGTCTTTTCTCAATGTAACAACCTCTTCTTCCAAATTTCCAATGATCCTTCCTTTTTCTTCCAGCTGTTCTTTGAGTGCTTCTTCGATTGTTTTGTATTATTCTATTTGAACCTTTAATTTAGTGACCATCTGATATAGTTCTTTAGAGTTTGAATTTTGAATGTCTTCTTGCTTGTCTACTTCTGCTTGGATTTTCTTGTTTTTCTTCTTTTCTCTTTTTATCACTTCTATAGCACTCAACAGTTCTTCTATGTAGTCTGTTAGCGTCAGAAGTCACCCCTGGATTGCAGCAGGAGCAGAGCCCAACGCCCATTATTTTATTGTCACGATTTGTTTAATGGGGTGATCAGATGGAAGTTAACTCAAAACGATGTGGTTCTAACTCCAAAACTAGGCCAGGCATGCATAGGCATGTAAGGTCTTAGATAAACTTCAGACAGTAAGTTGTAGTAAGGGTGAGTAGGGGGAAGACTTGTATAAGAGGAAAGAAAAGGTATGTTGTAAACACCAGGTTTCTAACAGAAAGTAGGGGAAAACATCTAAACGCAATATCTTCTTACATTCAAATGTAGAAAACTGGAGAATACAACAATGCAACAATAAATCCTTTATCATAACATAACTGCAATAACTCGCGCGAATCAGTCGATCACGAACTCTCTCAGTATGAGATGAAAACTAGATGGGGTGAGAAGACTGTCTGTCATTAAGCAAGAAATCTTACATATCGATACATGACCAGAGAACTAGAGTGTGTGCTAACACTTTACAATTAGGAGCTTCGCTCTACCATCGATCCCTTTCAAAAATGGCGAAAACACCTACAGATACTCAAAAATAACAACAACAACAAAAATGAGACGTTGCATTAAAGAATTGCATCTGCCTGGCTTCTGACAGCCTGCCTATGCAGACTTAGGATGATCGTGCGCCTATGACAGACGCCATCAGATTTTGGATTGTCCTTCTGCAGGTGAGTCGATGTGCTTTTAATTCATCGTCGGACTTTCCCTTTATGGCGGAGCCAATGTCTAACCACCTACAACAACTACAATAACTGCCATATTGGGATCAGGAACGACTCTAGTCAAATCTGCCTTTTGGGGACGTGGAGGTCTTTTCGAGGGGCCACCTGGACCAGCAGAACGACTCACAGGATGAGAGGTGGAAGATGTGGCATACTCGACGAGGATGTTGTAGGTGTCGGTATGGTATGGTGAAAGGATAGGAGACAACGAATGGAGGGAGTTGCTGAGGTAGAGGTGACTGGGAGAAAGGGACACATGGCAGGCGGTGAGGACTTAGGACCAGTATATTTGTGCCACGTATAGATAGGGGGCCCGCTAGAGTGAAATTCCATTTTGGACCCCCCCCTCCAGTAAAGTCAGAACTGATGGGGGGGGGTCCGAAATCCAATACAGACCGTAGATCTAAACACCGAGAATTGGTCCATCCAGATGCGCGCATACATTATCTACGATTCTGGACCCCCCCCCCTCTCGTTAAAGCCAGAATGACAGAGGGGGTGTGGAATGGAACCTCATCCATGAATTTGAGTGCCTGGATTATGACCGTCCAGATCTACGCCCTCTTTAAATTAAATTTGCTCGAGCCTTGTTGATGGATGAACGGTTGAGATGACCTCAGCATTTTTAACATGAAAATCCCAAAGGGCCCCACTCATGGCTCAACTATTGCACCGTGTGTCCTTCAGATGGATGGTCCTGATTCTTTTGGGATTTCTGGCACCGGGGGTTCATGATGCAACATTTCTCAAAATCTCGATTGACCAAACCGCGAAAGAACGAATGTACGTTGCGTGTCCTCTAGAGGAACGATCGAGATGGAATTTGATGTTAGAAGAGGGATACCTCCATTATTAGGCTCACTTGATGTGACCGGGTGCTAGGACCATGGGCTTAGCTTCAAAGGCGCTTATCGACATTTCGGGGTTCGGGGTTTCAAGATGTAGAAAGACGTGAAACCCTCACCCTTTGAACTCACACATGCCAAAATGTCGACGTGACTATATCTTGCACCACGTGTCCTTTGGATGGACGACTGATATCCTTTCTTGCATGCAATATAGACACTACCTATCGCACTAATCTCGGTGCAACTCTAGTAACCGCGATTTCCCGCCGTCTGTCGATCTTCTTTTATAGATGAATCCAGGTTGTTGACAATGTAATTTCGCCCGTGCACTTGTTTTTTAGCTTGAAATGGGGCTTTACATGGTACGCTTAGGCGTTCTTCGTGCAACCTGCAGCTCTGGATCCTCTCGGGCTGAAGACAAGAATTGTTGCTAACATTAGGCTCCATGGGGGATAGAGTCGTCCCTGTGATGCTCTAAGAACTCATTCCACAACTTCAGTGCCTTGCTATTGGGCTATGGAGTCCGGCTCAAAACATCCCGCTGCTGAAAATACAGGCCAAAAAATAAAAGCAACAAAATAAAGATACATGCTCAAAGGAGCTTATTTATATACAATCCTAAACTAATAAAACACTTTACATGGGGCTAGGTTAAAGCAGACTTCCACCATAGACAATCAAGTAACTTCCTGAAGGGAAGCTCTTTCTTTCTGTCGATGATCACCAGCAGATGGTGTAACCGTGAAAGCAGAACAACTACACTCTTCAACTTCTCCTCACAGGGTGAAGTTGATATGGAATAGGGCGGCTCCAAGGCATAAAGGACATGCCACTCCATGTACTCGCTGACATGATCATAGAATGAGTGGAAAACCCTATGAAAAGGGTAGCAACAGGCCTGCTCTGATCTACAGCTACTCCTACAGGGTTGAACTTCATGAGTCTGCATAGGTCAATGGGCGGGCTCTGGGCAGGAAGTCACCTATTCCACTGGTTCTTTCTGCTTCTTCTTGGCTCTCCCCTAGGTATGATTCGTATTCATCATAAATAGGGACCATGGGGTGGTTCTGCTTGCTCACTGGCTCTTCAGTATATCTATAGTGATCAAATGTAGGATAATCTTGCTGCCCATCATCACTATAATATACATCAAAAAGGGGTTGTCCTTCATTGATATGATCCTCCTCCAGAACAATGATCCTGTCAAAAATTCTCGTTTTAGGGATAGTGGGACCTGCTGGTTATGGCTACTCACACATAATATTTTTTCTTTATTCCCAGGCAAAAATATATCGTGAGAAACCCCTTGAAGGGAAAGAGAAAAGTCCTCCTCCACAACCATCACCTCTTTAAAAACGGGGAGGTCTTCACCGTCATAAGCAGGGCTACTAGGAACATCTACTTCAACCCGATACCTAGGTATGCCATCTACTATAGACCATATCTACTCTATAAACTCATAATTTTCACAAGAGGCATGTTGATCGTTATGAACATCTAAAAGAACACGTGCATCTGAAATAATGTCAGATGCTTCCATTCTAGGGCTAACACAATTAATATCATTCAACACCTCTATTTTTTCATGGAAAATGCTTTCCTCCACAGTAAAGGCTTTATCATGGACATGGTCTTCAGGGCCAATAGAGGATTCATGAAGCAAAGAAAACTCCTCACAACAATTTTCAAACAAACAATCAGCTGGATAGTAGTCTTTACAAAATGAATTGAAAGCTGTATGAAAACCTGTTAAAGAGCGGATGCTTGTAGCGGGAAGAGACTGACACCATTCAAGAGCAGCTCCCTTCAATGAATACATGAAGAGATTAATCTGGACATCTTCATGGATGATATTAAGTCGATGGATAACCTCATGAAAGTCTAGTAAATGCTCAACTGGTACCTCCCAACTCTTTGCATGAAATTCAGAGAGGAAATTTTCCCATATGTCTCTATCAGAAAGTGCATTAGGAAAACCAACTATCTGGGAAAAGTCACCGAAAGAAAACCTTTTAGCTAATATTTTCTCCATATCGAACCAGTGGAGTCGCTGATTGATCCTTGAATCATGGAGTCTCCAGGTGAAATATTTATATCTTCGAATGTGTCTGGTCCTTGTTCACCATCAAAGGCCAGATCTTAACGTTGTTGTTACCCCAGGAAGCTTCTCAGGCTGAGAAAGAAGCTGCTGAAACCTTCTCGAGAAATCTCCTTAGGGTCATCTTTCAGGTGTGCTAACAATAGCTACAGCTGAAACAATGAAGTGGAAACAATGGAGTCACCACAGTGGAGTCGCCAGGTGCACAGTAGCAATCTTGAAGGGCTATGATGTCTGATGCACCTTCAGAATCAGAGGCTCAATGTCATTCTACCCAGGGAAAATCTTCAACTTCGTCCCCGGCAACGGCGCCAGAAATGTTAGCGTCAGAAGTCACCCTTGGATTGCAGCAGGAGAAAATCCCAATGCCCATTAGTTTATTGTCACGATTTGTTTAATGGGGTGATCGGATGGAATTTAACTCAAAACGATGTGGTTCTAACTCCAAAACTAGGTCAGGCATGCATAGGTAAGTAAGGTCTTAGATAAACTTCAGACAATAAGTTGTAGTAAGGGTGAGTAGGGGGAAGACTTGTATAAGAGGAAAGCAAAGGTCTGTTGTAAACATCAGGTTTCTAACAGACTGTAGGGGAAAACATCTAAACAGAAGATCTTCTTACATTCAAATGCAAAAAACTGGAGAACACAACAATGCAACAATAAATGCTTTATCATAACATAACTGCAATAACTCGCGCGAATCAGTCGATCACGAACTCTCTCAGTATGAGATGAAAACTAGATGGGGTGAGAAGACTGTCTGTCATTAAGCAAGAAATCTTACATACCGATACATGACCAGAGAACTAGAGTGTGTGCTAAAACTTTACAATCGGTAGCTTCGCTCTACCATCGATCCCTTTCAAAAATGGTGAAACCGCCTACATATACTCAAAAATAACAACAGCAGGAAAAATGAGACGTTTCATTAAAGAATTACGTTTGCTTGGCTTCTGATAGCCTGCCTATGTAGACTCAGGATGATCATGCGCCTATGACAGACGCCATCAGATTTTGGATTGTCCTTCTGCAGGTGAGTCGACGTGCTTTTAATTCATCGCTGGACTTTCCCTTTATGGCGGAGCCGATGTCTAACCACCTACAACAACTACAATAACTGCCATCTTGGGATCAGGAACAACTCTGGTCAACTTTGCATTTTGGGGACGTGGAGGTATTTTCGAGGGGCCACCTGGACCAGCAGAACGGCTCACAGGATGGGAGGTGGAATATGTGGCA
>SNQJ01S0025920.1:60589-106575 GCA_010110895.2 Picea sitchensis
TTAATTAATTAATGAATTAATTAATAATTAAATCAATCATTAACCCTCATGAACACTATTTAATAATATCCAATTAGAAATGTTATTTTAAGATATAAATACAGTTTAGCTAATCTTTAAAGATTATTATTAAATTAATTATGCTTAATAATCAAGGGTCGTTACAGACAAAAATTCAATTTCGTCGCAATGTAATGCAAATATCATGTTGTCACAATGTGATGCAAATGTAATATCTTTGCAATGTGAGGACGATAGCCTTATCGTGGCTATGTGACGAACATAGCCTTCTCTTCACATTGTGATGAACATGACCTCCTCGTTACATTGTGACTCAAATATCATTCCATCACAATGTGACGCAAATATCATGTCATCGCAATATGATACAAATATTGTGTCGTCGCAATGTGACAAAAATATCATGTCATCGCTATGTGACGACCATAGCCTTATAGACAAAATGTGATGAACATATCCTTCTCATTGGATTATGATGAACATATCACCCTCATCACAATGTGAATCAAATATCTTGTCATCACAATATGATGCAAATATCATGTCATTGCAATGTCACCCAAATATCTTGTCATCGCAAAGTGATGAACATAACCTCGTGACGACAAGGCTATGACCTCATTTAATTTAGACAAGGCCATTATACATTTATGTAAATTAATACCTTAATTTAGACATTGCATTAATGTAATAATGCATTATTAATGTATTAATACTTTAATAATGTATTACTACTTTGTTAATGTTTTAATGAATTAATACTTTAGCAATGTATTAATTAATAATATATTAATGTATTAATTAATTAATACATTATAGTATACAATAATGTATTAATCTCATCAGTAGGCATGATCACAGCTATCCATGATCTTCTACAGACAACAATTTCCAAACATGACTAACCATTCTTAACAATGCTCAACTAAGGTCAACCATAATGAAGGTCATGCATATTGAAGTTGTAGGGAAGTTAACAATGGTCATGCTCAACCATAGTTAACAATGACCATGGTCAACCAAAGTTAACCATGGTCATTTTCAACCATAGTCAATCATGGTCATTTTAAATTAATGTATTAATACTTTAGTATTGTATTAATAATGGTTTTCTCCTTTAATAATGTATTTATTAACATATTTTAATAATATATTTATTAACATATTATTACTTTATTAATGTATTAAAAATTTAATAATGTATTAATACTTTATCTCATGAACATATACTTGCCGTCGCATTATCACGAACATATCCCCCTCATCACAATGTGAAGCAAATATCTTGTTGTCACAATATGACGCACATATCATGTCATCGCAATGTCATGCAAATATCTTGTCATCACAATGTGACAAACATAGCCTCGTGATGATAATTCTATGACCTCATTTAATTTAGACAAGTATACATTTATGTAAATTAATACTTTAATTTAGACATTGCATTTATGTAATAATGCAGTATTAATTTATTAATACTTTAATAATGTATTACTACTTTATTAATGTTTTAATGTATTAATACTTAGCAATGTATTAATTAATAATGTATTAATGTATTAATTAATTAATACATTATAGTATACATTAATGTATTAATGTGATGAGTAGTCATGATCATATAGACAACAGTTGTCAAACATGACTAACCATTGTCAATTATTCTCAACTAAGGTCAACCATAATGAAGGTCATGCATAATGAAGTTCTAGGGAAGTTAACAATGGTCATGATCAACCATGGTCAATCGCGGTCATTTTCAATTAATGTATTAATACTTTAGTAATGTATTAATAGTGCATTACTACTTTAATAAAAAAAAATTTTAAGTATTAATAGTTTAATAATGTATTTATTAACATATTATTACTTTATTAATGTATTAAAACTTTAATAATGTATTATTAATGTTTTATTATTTTGATAATGTTTTTATTAAGGTATTACTACTTTAATAATGCATTTATTAATGTGTTATTTATTTAATAATGTATTAATTACATTATTCATTAATGTATTAATACTTTAATTTAAACATTATAGTAATGTAATAATATATTGTTAATGTATTAATATATTAATTAATTACTATATTTAATAATGTATTAATGCATTTATTAATGAATATATTACATTATTAATACATAGATCAATTAATGCATTATCAATTAATTCATTATCAATGTATGAGTCAATTAATATGTTATATTACACAAATGTATATTAATACTTTAATTTATATATTAATAAATCATTAATTTATATATATTAATAATATTAATAATATTAAGGTGAAAAATTGTGTCCATTTGTCTAAATCAACCACTTTTTATAAAGTGATTCTATTTTAAATTTTTAATTCTATTTTTTGAAATTTTAATATATAGATGTTCTATTAGTGTATTTATCAATATTATTTTTAATGTATGGATGCTTTATTAATCTATTAAATTAATAATATTTCAATACTTTATTAATTTTTTTCATAATTTAGAAATGTATATATCATTTAACTAATTCTTTAGTGATTAATGTATTATTATTATTAATGTATTTCTTCATTAATATAATAATGTAGTTTATTATTTGTTTTTATGTAATAATTTTTTTTTACTTTGTGAATATAATAATGTTTTAATACATTTATACTTTAACTATCTTTTAATGTATACTGTAATAATGTATAAATTAATTAATATAATATATTAATAAGGTATTTATTAATTAATATGTTACATTTATATATTATATTATACATTAATATATTGATAGTTACTTTATAAAATGTATTCATTATCTTTATATATAATATTAGCATAATAATGTATTTTTTTATTATTATATTAATTAATTATATATTTATTAGTTAGTACTTTATTACTTTACTACGTTTATGTAATATTATATCAATGATCAATGTATTTATATATTATTAATGTATTATTATTTGATTGATGATGATAATGATGATTAACGTCCACTAAGACTAGATTGGTCTATCGTACTTTAAGAGAGTAAGTGAGTACTTTTGATTCTTTAGAATTTTGTTTATGTGCTCAAAAAGATTGAAGATAAGCTTTCCAAGATCACCATAATTTTTTTGATTTAAGAGATTTGAAAGGTTGGTAGTGTGACAAATATTTTGAAAATAAGATCTAATATGGGTATAGGCTTTTGTTTATGTGCTTGAAAATGATTAAGAGAAACTTTCCAAGATCCCCATACTTTTGTTGAGTTAAGAAGTTTGAAAGGTTGGTAGTGTGACAAATATTTTGAAAATGAGATCTAATATGGGTATAGGCTCGACAATCTAAGAGAAGGTGATTTTCATCTTCAATCTTCTTAGTGTCACAAAGGTGACACACTCTTTCATCCCATGGCTTTTTAGGAATTGACCAACGTCCAGTTTCACAATGGATCTCGTGAGAATTTGTTCTTATCTTATCAATTCTTATTTTTTTCTTTACACTTGACAAAACATATAAATAATTTTGATCTTCTAGATTAGGGTTGATTACATCCTTATAATACCTTAATTCTCTTTTTTCCTCTAACTCTTTAGCACACCACATTTTATCCTTAAATTTTGATTTGACCTTTGTTTTAATAGTATCTTTATTCTGCAAAATGGTGTCTTTCATGATTCCCCAATAGTTTATCCAAGACCGAACATCTTTATGTCATCCTTGTTTGAGACAATGGTGGTTATGACTCGATTTTGAAGCAATTTTAGGAAGCCTCTTGTCTTCCATGTTGTTTAACCTGTTCTTATACATTAGGTATCTAGACATATCCATGCTCTCAATGGGGGAGAGGCTTGTTTCTAAGAGGAGGATGGGATAGGGCGTATTTCCTTTAATTTTGATATTATAAGTTATAAAATTATTTTGTATTTTCTCTATATTCTCCAGGATTCACGAGAGATACTATAGCCCCAGACTTCACATCCATAAAGAATAACATGTGTAAGAAGAGTCTCAAAGAGAATTTTTTCTTATCCCAAATCCAAAGATGATTTGATTTACAATTGTTTTCAAGCCCATAATAAGCTTTCCATCCCCCAATAATCATTTTCTCAATGCTATAATTCCAAATGTGCTTGTGGTGAATATCAATTCCAAGATATTTGTATGAAGTCACTTCCTCCAAGTTTTTGTTGTCATATATGAAGGTATCATAAGGGATCTTATTGGATTTAATAATCATCACCTTAGTCTTATCAATATTAAGAATCATAACCATATTGGAGCAAAACGCCTTCATGATTCTTTGTTGGTTTTGAATATCATGAGGAATCCTTGTCATAAGAACGATATCATCATCATAAAGAACAAGATTGATGACTATACGAGTGAGAGTAGGGCCGACACAAGCTTTTTCCAAGCAATCTTCTAACTTGTCAATCTATATGCCAAAAAGGGTAGGTGACAAAGTAATAATATATTAGGTTATTATTAGTGTAACATTATATTTATACTTTACTAATATATTAAGAAAATTACTTAATTACTTAATTAATATGTTACATTAGTACTTTGTTTTTTTTAGTGTAACATTATATTTATCCTTTTCCCACTGTGCAAAGGATTCTATCGCGCAGTGTATTTTTGTCGCGCAGTGGATTTTCCTACACATATGCTACAAGTTGCACTATGAAATGACTGGTTTAGTGTTAAACTTCAAGATCATGTTGTGACCAACTTGAGAGGAATTTTGGAAATCCTTGCGAGGTTTTTGTCAAGGAAAAACCAAATAATAAAAACCTCTTTCATATTTTGAAAATGTGTCATGGAATGGGAGATGAAAAGGAATATTTGAGCCCTATTTTTCATCTTTCATGATTTCCTGTCCGAGACATGTTTTTTCGACACATATTCCGACCATCTGGAGATGAATTTAAAGAACCTGAGAGAGGTTTTTATTTATAAATATCTTAACTAAAAAAAAATCTCTCATTTTATAAAAATAGGTTTTTATCAGTGAGATACTATGTCATATTTAACACCTACTTTCCCAGTTTGTTGCACAATCCACTATGTATTTTGTTGTAGGTTACTGTTGCGTAGCATACTTGTTGTGCAGGGGTGACAGAGAGTCCAAAAGTGAAAATGATGACTTATCACAACCATTGGGTCAAATTTTGATCATGATCAATTATTATAAAGAATATCGCAGTTACGATTATGATTTGGCAGAGTCGGATTTCCTACTTTTAGCAAATCCGTTGAAGTTATTGTTCTCTTTCAAAGAAATTGAATCCATGATTCTAGGAGAGAATAGTTCGACCCTAGAAGCCAAGGGTGACATTATTTTTCTATATATGGGGATCATTTGTATGTAAAACGGGTTGGTTTGCAAATTAGGTAAACGACTGCTATTGTATGTAATCTGAGTTTTGACCGAAAGTTAATGCAAAGCTCCTATGACTTGATGAAAATATTCTAGTTGTAATAGTTGGATGTATTGTGCCTCTTTATTTTCATATGTGTTTCCTATTATCTTTATTTCATATATTGTACTGTCTATTTTAGAACAAATTTTCGAACCTATAGATTCATTATATAGCGCCCCTTATTCACACCACTTAGACAAAACATTTTCCTCTAAAGCTAACTCTGAATTCGCCCACAACGACGCTCTTGAGTTACTTCCTGTATTTTGTTCCGCCGCATTATGGTGTTACACTAAATATTGTTGTTCTCCTAACCTTATCCTCTCAAGTCCGGTCACCGATTCATTTATCTCTGTCATTTCCTCAAATTGACTGCATAGCCCAAGTTTTACTTTTTTGTGCCAATATAACCAGAACCCATTTCATCAAATGTGTTTAAATCTAGCCAATGTGTTCCTAAGTCATATCCTGCGAGGATACTACACCATTTGTGAGAGATCCCTCTCCAGATCTGAAAGGCTAGTTTTGGGTCTCAATGTTGGTTGAAAAAGTTACCTTCGTCCTCTGTTTAATCAGCCAAATAGATTTTCAGAGTGATAACACCATGCTCAAGTATTTGGTCAACAATCCCATGTTGGGAGGGATAGTATGTCATTGTTTTCTTCTCTTTTAGGAGTTCGAGCTTGAAGTAGTTGTAACACTTGGGAAATACAATTTTGAATCTGATCATCTATCACAGATGGATTCTAGAGATGTTAGGGACCTAACCTCCCTAACCCCTTACGTAGGTAGAATAATATAATTCCATGTAATAAATTCTAATATTAATAAGGCCTAGAAATAACGAAGAATAAGTCAAATGTAAGAATACCTAATAGAAGCTTTCGCTTCTAGAAGGATATTCCTCTAGAGTGTTCTTTTGGATAGATAGATTTAGTATAAATAGAAGTAAAGGGTATGGGAAATCTTGTCTTAGATATTATTTTAATATATCTCCGCTTTGTTGGAGGTTTCCCCCTCGAAGAGGCAAGTGAACATTTCTATTAGTAATCAAAGTGCTCTTTCTAGTGTTATTCTAGTATTATTCTAGTATTTTTATGATTATATCATTGTTTGCCTGCCATTTCTAGCTAAAATATTTATGTTCTAAATACTATTTTATATTTGGAATACTACAAGTGGTATCAGAGCACCTTCCTCGGCAAAAAAATGTGGGTTAATTTTTTTTTCAGGGTAGAGACGTATTCCAACATATTAAATCCACGTCGATCTATTGTTATGCGCATAAACCCACGGTCAAGGAATCATAGACACAATAAATACAAGTGGTACCTAAGCGCACATCTGTTGGTCACCCTTGTAACCCCTGTTGGTACCCCTTCGAGTGGTAGGGCATCAGAAAACACATGTATGCAAATCAACCTAGATCTGTTGAAGCCCTCCATAGATAAATCGATCAACCTCCTGACTTCTATAGTTCCACCAAGAAAATCACTTAGAAAGATACTCTCTAGTACCTGGGTAGTTGGGTAGTATGACTAAGGGCACGATCTATCCTCCTTAGTTGGTGCCCTGAGATATTGAGCTGAGTACTACTATTGGACCCCCCATGTATATCAGAGAGATATAGCACACGAAAAACCATTGTCTATAGAAAACCTGAATATCCTACCCCTAGGGATGGAAACAAAAAACAGAACAAGCAAGATCTATTGACGCACAAATGTTCCTTCTACATTCTAGTTACAAAATTACTACACATCGCTTCATCTTAATAATTTGAGCATTTAAGTCACTACAGTATTATTTAGGAAGCACTATAACTCTGTAGGAGTATAACTAGCCAACACACATATTTGGGACCTATCCCACTAGGTTCCTCTCTTTGCCCCGATTCTAGTGATACCTATCATTTTAACACAAAAAAAAAATTATGAACCCGACCCGTCTCCCACACCCTTAGGTGGCTCCTATCCCTTTGGATCCCCCTTTTCACCCTCATCGCATTAGTAAATATCATTTGACACCCTTCTTCTCCATGCTCCCACCAACCCCTCTAGAACCCTTGTGTTTCCCCTATACCATTTTCCTACTCATTTGTCCAAATGACTACCACACAAGCCTAAGAACTCAATGCATTGATTGCTAAAACCAACCAGAACAAGGAAGACATCAAGACTATTAGTGCCAACCTTAGCTCAATCAATTCAACTATTGAGATCCTCAAGGAACAATGTTCCCACATCAAATACCTAAAATACCTCAAAGAACACTTCCTAGGTCATTCCCAGAACCCTTCCTCTTCTAAACAACCATCTTATCAGGATGACCAAGAATCTTCCCATTACCAAGGCCCTCATACTACCCAATTTTCCCGAGACCTCCAGCCTCCCATAATTGAGGTGAACAAATTTGATGGATCAGATCCTATAGGTTGGGTCACCCAAATGGACCATTATTTCTCTTTGCATGGCACTATTGATGATTTATCCAAGCTTTGTTATGGTGTCCTACATCTTCATCTAGGACTATGACAATGGTGGAAATGGAGAAAAAAGGAATGCCAAGGGTATCCTTCTTGGACATAGTTTGTGGCCAAAATTTATGACCACTTTGACTCTGACACCCACCATTTAGGCCATTTGACCATGTAAAAGAAGTTTGGGATAGTGGAAAACTTTATTGCCACATTTTATCACTTGGCTTTCAGAATGGAGGGTATATCAAATGCTTTATTTATGGAATTCTTTATCATTGTCCTCAATGTTGAAAGCAGTGCCCATGTTCTCATGCCACACCCCCAGACTTGGTTGGAAGCTAATAAACGAGCCAAGGAATCCCAACATATTATATCCTCCTAGAGCCACAAAACCTCCTTTCCTCCTCACCATAAACCAACCAATGTTTCTCCTCCTGCAACTCCCCTCAAGATCCAGAAATTAACCAGGGCTTAAATGGTTGAACGTCAAATAAAGGGTCTTTGTTATAATTGTGATGAAAAATATTTTATCAGGCACAAGTGTAAGGAAAAAAGATGTTTATTGCTGTGACTGAGGATATTTGTGAAGTAGATGTTGTTTCTCCCCTTGCGGAGAAAATACCACCGCCATCTGACCCCACCCCACCCTTTGACCCACTAGATGTTGACCTAGTGATTTCACTTAATTCCCTCACTCACTTCTCTGCTCCCCATACTCTCAAATTAATCGATTATATAAAAAATTAGGAAATTCATCATCCTTTTGGACAATGGTATCACCCATAACTTTAGTCATCATCGCATTACCCAAGAAATCAATTGTTACATCTGTGCCATCAATAATTTCAAATCATTATTTTCAATGGTGGTTCCATGAATGTGGGGGATGATGTGAAAATGTGCGACTCTAATTTGGTCTGTATCATATAAAATCTCATATGCTTGTTATAGACATGGGTGGTTGTGACATTGTTCTTGGTGTTGAATGGCTATTCACTCTAGACCCCATTCTCATGGATTTTAAGGACTTAACCATGCAATTCCAACATGTGGGACAACAATATAAGTTCCAATGCATCACAAAAGGCTCCCAAGAGATCATCAGTGCCCATCGCATGGAAAAGATCCTAAAAAACATTCATTCTAGAATTATATTCCAACTCCACTCCATTCATGTTGTTAAGACACCTTATGTGCATTCTGACCTCCAATCTATCCTCTCCTGCCACCAAGTTGTTTTACCACCCCAAAAGAACTCCCCCCTTATTGTGGTGTCCATGATCATTCCATCCCTCTCATCTTGGGAAGTCTTATTCCCAATGTTTGGCCTTATCGTCATCCATTTTCCCAGAAGAATTAAATTGAGAAAATTGTTCATGAATTACTAGAAGCTAGTGTTATTTGTCCTAGTACTAGCCCCTATTCTTCCCCTGTGATCATGGTACTCAAGAAAGAATGTACTTGTCAGATGTGTCCTAATTTTTTCACCCTCAACAAAACTCACAATCAAAGAAAAATTCCTCATTCCTATCATTGATGACTTTTTGGATGAAATGAGTGGTGCTCAATACTTCACCAAATTGGATCTACATTCTGGCTACCACCAGATCCATATGAAAGAATAAGACATTCCCAAGACTACATTTCTCACTCATGAGGTTCATTATGAATTCTTGGTAATTCCCTTTGGATTATGTAACGCTCCTTCCACTTTCCAAAGTCTTATGAATCATGTCTTCCATCCTTTTCTCCGTCATTTTGTATTAGTTTTATTTTATGATATTCTAATCTATAGTAAAACATGGCCATCCCATATCTCCCATGTGAATCAAGTTCTCCATATACTCTCTAAGCACCAACGTTTCCTCAAACAAACTAAATGTTCCTTTGGTGCCTTAGAAGTGGAATACCTAGGTAATATTGTCAGCAAGGACGGTGTCCGAGTGGATCCTAAGAAAATTGAATCTATGCAAGATTAGCCTCGCCCTAAAAATTTTAAGAGCTTGCATGGTTTTCTGGGTTTAATGGGCTATTATAGGAATTTTGTTCGAAATTATGGCAAGATTCCATCTCCTCTCACTTCCCTCCTTAAAAAGAATTATTTCACTTGGAATTCCCCTTCGGATCATTCCTTCCAAGACTTAAAATATGCTATGTGATCGACCCCTGTCCTAGCCCTCCCAGAATTCACAAAGACATTCGTATTGGAATGTGATTCTTCCAGGAAAGGAATTGGATTTGTTCTCCTTCAGTATGGCAGGCCCTTGGCCTTCACTAGCAAATAAGTTTCAAAGCGACATTTGGGCCAATCCATTTATGAAAAGGAAATGTTATCTATTTTTCATGATGTGGATCTATGGCATCCTTATTTATAGGGTCAATGATTTCAAGTAAAAGATGATCATCAAAGTCTCAAGTATTTCCAGGAACAATGAATTTCATCCTCAGCATAACAAAAATGGGTGACCAAGCTATTTGGCTATGATTGTGAGACCATTTACAAGAAATGAAAGGAAAAGTTAGTGGTTGATGCTCTTTCCCATAAATATGAAGAAGATTGTTCCCTTTTCTCCCTGTCCTTCATTGTACCATATTGGCTCCAAGTTATTCCTCACAAATGGTTGAAAGATCGCAAAATTTCTAGCCTACTTGACAAAGCACCCCTACCTCAGCAGGTTTTTCTTGACCTCCTAGTCTTTGGATCTTTCTATTCCCTGAGCCGGAATGGCTCCTTGATTCCCATCTAGAATATCCAACACGTATAACCACAGGTCCTTCTTAAAAGTTATGCCTGTGTGAGAAAGCAGTAGGCGCGAACCTCCACTCCACATGACCAACCGACATGACCACAACCTTTACTCAAAAGGGTGTTTTCTGATTTCATGACTTCACAATTTCTGTTATGAGTCCCTCTGACTCCTTTGACTCTCAAAACCCCAAAATGGGCTAACAAATCTTTAAATCCTTCCTTATTCCTCAACCATGTGACCTCAGTCACATCCTGGGGTCCACCTCCAAGTGCATCAGGATTTCTCGATTCATGAGTTCGTGATGTGACTCCTGTCCTTTCTCCCAAAGTCTGAACTTGTGAATTCCTTGCTATGGATCGACAGTCCTGATTCCTCCTCGATCTAAAGGTCCAGATAGTCTCGAGATTTCGTGTATCAAGATTTCTCAACTCAATATCTCCAAGTCATAACTTTCTCCACACTCCGACTCCCGAGGTGAAAAAATTCAAAACCACAAGATCAACGACTCTCGTTGATCCAGATCTAACGATAACTATTCCTCCCGAGCTTGTGAATGTTGAAATACACTTGGACTTAAATTGTCTATTGATCCACTAGATCCAATGGTCCACAATGAATTGGTAGTTCTCCTTCTGATAATTTCAACCATCCGTTCACGTTCTCAATACTTCCAGGCCAAATAACTGGTGTCTTCCTTCTGATATTTGTTTCTGCAAGGTGACTTCGACCCTCATCTTCCCTTATAAATATTCGAAGCCTTTATCCTTCCTAAGATTGATTCTTGATGCAAACTCAAGGATTCCAAATATTCTTTCACACACTCTTCGCAGCTCCATGATAATCTCAGATTATCTGAACTCTCCAATTTTTTTCATTCCTTGTGACATAAATCCTTCAACCACTCACCGGGTTAGAAAAAAAAAGTCTAAGACATCAACCTGCCTATTCACACCTTGTACGAATCTGTTCTATACTTTCACTTCTGTTGGTATGAAAAAACAACGATATCTCTCCTAAGCTTGTCTAAGGTAAGACTCAGAGTCTTGTGAACGCACTCCTTGTAGACTTTCAATGCACTCATTGCAGGAATTTTCAGGAAGAGAAAAAATTAAAAATCACACTCTCCCTCTCTCAGACTTCATACATTCAACACGAAATCATGCATACACACAACATTGAAACAAATGCATAAAAGAGACTAAAATTAACTATAAACATACCATTCAATAGATGTAAACATAATTCATAAACACCATGAAGTTGGATCAAAGATTTCTTATATTAATCCAAGTTCATATGTACATGGGTTCTATAGCAACAACTATCTGCTCATAAAAAATTTACAATCTTTGTTCTCCTCTGCTCTTTCTTTCTCTACAATGCTTCAACTTAGTTACTATGAGAATAATGAATACATTACAATACATACACGGGATCTTTCTAGTGTTTTCCCTCCTACTACTCAAGCTATCTAATCGAATTAAAGCCTACATCTACTTTACATTCATTACATTAATTGTCTACAACCAACAAATGAGAGCAATGCTCAATATCTGCATTACAATCCCCAAGCCATAAGAGAAAAAATATCTTTTCCAGATATTACATTAGTGTCTCATCCTTTTGAAATTCAAAATATCCTCAAAATGTGTGATGGTGCATATCCAACTGTCCTCCACTTTGTTGGCTTGTGATGCTCCTGCATCACTGATCCACCATTTGCAAAATAATTCTTCATTTTATCTAGGGTACTCTTGGCATAATGAAGATCTTCGCTACAAAGGTCGTTTGTATTTTTTCAAGCAATCCCAACTTAAATCCACAGTTCTTTCCAAACTTCATTCCTCACCCGCATTCGTGCATTCAAGGTTTACCAAAACCTATGAATGGGTCAAATGCTCATTTTTATGGGAGGGTATGAAACAGGACATCCACACCTTTGTAGCTGAATGTGAGGTCTATCAATGCAACAAGGAGAAATTGTCAAAGCTCTGGGCACAGTCCAACTAATTGTGATTCCTCCTTCTATTTTTCAAGACATTTCTATGGATTTCATTACGAGCTTACGTAAATCGGGAAATAAGTCATTCATCATGGTGGTCGTAGATCATCTCTCCAAATATGCTCATTTTTTTTCTCTTCAACACCAATTCAAAGACACCACAGTGGCTCAAATATTCATGGCATGCCTAATTCTATTGTCTTTGGCAGCGACCCCACTTTCACCAACAATTTTTTGAAAGAACTATTCAAGATACATGTCACCCAATTGCATCTCATCCCTGCCTATCACCCCCAGACAGATGGCCAGACTGAAGTTTTCAACAAGTGTTTGGAATCATATTTGAGGTGTTTTGAATCTAAGAGGAAAAATTGGTGGGCTCAATGGTTACCCCTAGCTTAATGGCGGTACAACACATCTTACCATACAACTACTCGCATGACTCCTTTTAAAGAATTCTATGGCCAAAAGCCCCCATAATTTATATCCTATATGCCAAGGGTCTTGAAGGTTCTGGAGATTGACAAAAATATTACAGTCTGCGAGGCTATTCTTCATGCCCTCAATAACAATTTGGTCATGGCTCAGACTCACATGAATAAACAAGAATATCAAGGTCATTTTGAACTCCATTTTGTTGAATGGGTCCAGGTAATTCTTTGACTACAAACTTATAAGTAGACTTCACTCAAATATCAACACTGTCAGAAACGTGTGCCCAAATCTTATGTTCCTTATATAGTGCTTAAGCATGTGGGATTGGTGGCCTTTCTATTAGCTCTACCCATTTAGTTGAAGCTCCATACTATTTTTCATGTTTCCTTATTAAATAAGGTGATTGGAACTAAGTAAAAAAATTAAACTAGTCTCCTTGTGTTGGATGAAGAAGTTTCCATATGGTTGCAGCCACAAACAATCTTGTCATGGAGAAAGTGTCGTCTCCGTTAGCGCACCATCAAGGAAGTGTTATTCCAATGGAAATATACACCTCCAAAAAATTCCACTTGGGAACCGACCACCATTCTACAAAAATTCCCTCATTTGAAGCCTTGAGGACAAGGTTTTACTTCAAGGGGGAGGGAATGTTAGGGACCTAACCTCCCTAGCCCCTCACGTAGGTAGAATAATATAATTCCATGTAATAAAGGCCAATATTAATAAGGCCTAGAAATAAGGAAGAATAAGTCAAATGTAAGAAGACCTAATAGAAGCTTCTTCTTCTAGAGGTATCTTCCTCTAGAGTACTATTTTGGATAGATAGATTTAGTATAAATGGAAGTAGAGGGTATGAGAAATCTTGTCTTGGATATTATTTTAATAGAGCTATGATCTGTTGGAGGTTTCCCCTTAGAAGAGGCAAGTGAACATTTCTATTAGTAATAAAAGTGATCTTTCTAGTGTTATTATGGTATTATTCTGGTATTGTTCGATTATATCATTGTTTCCCTGCTATTTCTAGCAAAAATATTTATGTTATGCATACTATTTTATATCTGGAATACTACAAGAGAAGCTAGTTTCATTCTATATCATGAACTTCTCAATGTGAAACTCTTGGACATTGAAGAGGTTCCTAACCAATTAGTTGAGATCCATGATTTTTCACACCAGGATAGGATCTAACAAGGTATACTCCTGCCCAACACTGTTAGCTGGTGACGCATGGTGAAAACTATCAATTGACTACTAGACAACTTTACAAGTTGGGGGTTGATGGAATTCTACACAGTTGTTCCTTAGAACATGAGTGTGACCCCATTTTGTGTCAATCACATGAGACTATTGCAGGGGTACATAATGTAGTTAAGGCCACCGCGCAAATTTTTTTATGTGCACGACTTTGGTGGCCCTCACTCTTCGTCGATGCCAAGGAGCATTGTAAATGCTATGACATATGTCACTAGACTAGAAAACATCATTGAAGAGACAAGCTCACTCTATTTCTAGTCATATAATTATAATCGTTCAAAAAGTGGGCAATTGATTTTATGGGCCCAATCAATAGTGTTGTGCATCAAAAACGTGTGGACTATATTATTACTAACACTGAATATATGGAGATATTGGTTGAAGCCATGTTGGTTAAGGATTGCATAGAAGAAATCCTGGTGTGGTTCATTTTTTAAAATGTGATTACTAGATTTGATTATTTGAAGGTGCTAATGAGTGACAAGGGATCACATTTTATGAATGAGACCATTCAGGAACTAACTTAGGAGTTAATGATCCATCACCAAAAGAGCACTCCTTATCATCCTCAAGCAACTGATACAGGTCAAGGTTTCAATAGAAATTTAGAGCATCCATTAACTAAATTTTGTAATGTGCAGCATGATGACTAGGATATGTGCATCCCCATTGTATTATGGGCATATAGAACAACCTACAAAAGGATGACAAATTGCAATTTTCAAATTGATCTATGACAAAGAAGAAATCATGTTGTTCGAATTTATTATTCTCATCCCGTGGATTTCTCTAGATACTCACATGAAAGATGAATAATCACTTAGGCATAGGTTAGATGAACTTATGGAGCTTAAGGATGTATGTATGGTAGTAGGATTCAACCATGTGGTTGAGAAGGTATGGCATGATCGTAACATCTACCATAAAATTTTGCAGCAAGGGTAGTTGGTATTGTTGTACGACAAAAAATATTTACAACACCCTAGTAAGTTACGTATGAGTTGGTTGGGCCCTTTACTCCTGATATACATAAGTGAATTCTATGATGCCAAGTTGGATACATTAAACGAAAAACCTCTCAAGATAATTTTCAATGAAAACAGGTTGAAGGTGTACTATGGTCGACAGGGGTCACCTATCATTTAACTAGCCAACCTAGAGTTCTAATAGGGTAGGCTTAGAGTAGGTTGTACACCAAGTAGAAGAAAATATATTCCTCATAGTTCACATTTTTTGCAGATCAACATATACACCACTCACACAAATGGTTTATATAGATTGAAAAATTTGCAGATTCCCAATATTTCCAATTCAGATTGAATTTATGGTCTATATACAAGGTACTGGCTCCAGTAGGATATTTTCACGGGCCTAGTTTGAGCTCCCTGGAACTAAATTACATTGAAGGGTCAAGTAATATGGTTTTACCAGATCACTCATATCCCTTGATTCGGGTGGATATCGATGGCCACCCATCTATTCCAACTGGCTCATATTTGCATGTTTCTTAGTTTGGTAGTTTGTTTCCTAGTTTCTTGGTCCTGAACTTCTGGGGCCGTTTTGAGGCCCTAGAAATTGTTTTTAGGGCTCTCCATATTCAAACTATAGACAAAGTCAAATTTTGATGAAATAATGTGTAGTCCTCGGATATACCTTACTAATGGGTTATCATGCGCCTAAAACGAAATCACATGCAAAAGTTACGACCTCGAGAAGTTGGTGTACCAACATAGCTGTTGGTGCAAGTATTTGCATAATATATTACCAAACATAAATTATCAATCAGGATTCATAATTAGTAGAGTTGATGCACTAGATGTGTCGATAACAGATAGGTTCCTATGTCTGTTTAGTATAGCTTAGATAACAAAACCATCAATAACAAAATACTTTGTTTTCAAAGATAACACTCTTCACACAATTCGGAAATTCGAAGGCAAAACTTGTAATCATGCACTCAAAATATTTTGCTCATATAATGCCTTGTCCATTTACAAGCTCATGAAGTGGAAAGATGGACTTTGAATCTGTTATTTGTAGCTAATGTCCTTAACAATGACTAACAAGCAAATCTGGGCACACTTCAACAATAACAAAAGATAAAGCTCATAGTAAAATGATCAAGAAAACACTGAATTGAAAAGGCTCTTGCTCACATAACATATCTATTCATTATAGGCTCATGAAAAGAAGAGATGAAATCATATCTTGTTCCTTGTAGCAATTGAAAACAATAATCAACAATTCACTCTTAAAAAAAAAGCAATCATAACTCTATTCACTCCAATCAAACCAGTGTAGTACATAAAATTGTCAATATAATTGTGAGGCTTCATTCTATGGTGCATGAAGGTGAGATATGAAGTCTGATCTCATTTCTTGTAACAAATCACTTCAAACTTGCAAGAAATTCTTATCTAATTCTGCACACTCTTCAAAATCAACACAAACAGAAATTTAATACAATCTTACAATCTTGCAATTCTAGAAAATTATTTCATTCCTACACAGGAAACATAAGTCTTAATGAGATGTTCCATTTGATGGGTTATGTAATGCGAATGATGGACTCCAAAATGATCCTGTGCTGCCACACTTTGCAATCAATTCTAATAGTGAAATCAGAAATGAAATCAAAACAGCAAGTACAGAAAATAGAAATCTATACGAATAATTTACAATGAGCTTACCAAGATGGATTGGTGGCCCTTGTCGATGCCAACATGGAATATTTTAGATCAGAAAATTCTAAATGCTAAGAGACACACAGGATCCTTGAATTCAAACTCCCATTGATCTTCAAGAAATGAATTTACAAAAAGAGTTGGTTCATAAATCCAATTTTCAACATACTAATTTGTCTCCCTTTTGGCTTAGCCATCACTCAATTTATATGATTTTTACATTAAAAATTTGGATCTAGACAATCCAATTCAAATAAAAAAAAAATTTCCATCAATGGAGGTCAAGTACAACCATTATCTAATCAAGGAAATGTTGTTCCCACAAATCTGGCCATGATCTTAGAATTTCTGGAAAATTGGCAAAGATTGAGGATGGATCGTTCCCCCTGAGTTGGAGGTCCACATGTGTGCAATATGGAGATTTTGTCCTATGAATCTGAATGAAAACACCTCTCTGGACAAAACCCATGTCCCCAAATTTTGAGATACATCGTCATCGGCCCAGAAATCGAGGTAAAAATCTAGTACCAGAATGTTGGTACCGAAATCCTTTAGGTAGTTGTTTAGTACCGGAATACACACAGTCACACTAGTACCGGAATAGCACAATCTGGTACTGGAATAGCACAAGGAAGTATCGAATCAATTTTATGTGGTTTTTTGGTACCAGATCAATGCTTCTTAAGATCAAATGATTAGGATCATGAAAAATCAACTATTTTAATCGATTTAACTCAAGAAAATCAAACAAAACATGCCTTAACCATAAGTTACCTCTCTATGCACATGAACAAGGTCATTAAGTGTATCTATGAAGGTAACGATCAAGTTTATACCCATAACATAGGTAAAATAGGCTTAGATAGGGGGTAATAGAGGGTATTAGAAGTGCCAAAATGGAGACTCAACATTCCCCCATGCTTAAGTCATTGCATGTCCTCATGCAACAATGATCTTCAAAATTTCACAATTGATGATACTCTTCACTCGATGAAGAAATCCCTGAAGTTAAGTCTTATCCAATCTGTTTTTTATCAAAGTTCAGAGAAAGGGTTGACTGTGACTCTAATATGATTATAGGAAAGTGGCCAAGAGTTTTCAAAATGACTTTGACTAATAGGCCTCCCTGGAGAGATTACCTTTTAAAGTAAAAGTGATATAGAATAGTTTTAGATCTCATTTGAAGAGAGGAACACATAAGATAATACATCCCAAGATGATTAACTTGTTTCTTATCCAAGTTTTTAGATATGGAGCTCTTCTTGTTTAGGTGAGGTGAATTACACATATTGAGGGTGCCACTTCTCATGTAAACCTATTTTTTAAAGATAAAAATCTAAAGTGGATACTTGAAGGTTCTTAAGAACATCATCCGAGAGATATAAAGGTCATCTCCTAGCCTTGATTTGATAGTGATTTCTTCATAATGAAACCCAAGGGATTTTGTTCAGTCTTAAGTGTGCCACTTTATGTTTTTCAACTTCCTTTACCCGGCATAGCCCCACTGCCAGCAGGCCTATTTAGTACCCCGACAGGTTGACCTTAGTACCATACAAGCATGGCCCCGCTGCTAGCAGGCCTGTTCAGTACCCCGACGAGTTTACTTGTACTTACTAATACTTCCTTTTTATTATATTACTCAAAATATTTAGAATAGTGTATACTGTTCATTGACAGTTTTAGAGTATAAGGAAGGCAGGTGGTACAAGAGTGTTTTAGATTTATTAGGCACATAATTAATTTTTTGCAATTGTCCCAAAGGTGACATCATCCACATTCAACTTAAATCTCAACTATTCAATGTATAATGGAACATCTCGGATAATGACTAAGAGGTCCCTCTAGTTAATCCTATTAGGGTTCTCATGAAAGTTCATTGCGGTTTTGCAAGGGCGCTCCACCACATGAGGTTTTCATCAATACCTCTCAAGAGACACTTGTAAAGATAAACTTGGATAAGAACTTGTTGAATCAACTTGTTTAGTATTTGACATAATGGTGTTACCACTTTTCAATGGATATTTCAATTAACAATAACTTCTTCAAAATGATGAAGTAAAAGACAAGTGAACCCATTATCATATAGAGCTAAATGTGAAAATATATTCTTAAATGAGAGAAAGGATGATTAATTCAAGGTTGAGTGTAAAAATGTAGGAGGAATATGTGCATGAGAGTAAAAAGAATTCAACACAAGACTTAAATGATCCTTGATAGAAAGAACATGAAGATATTAGCCCATACCTCTAATTACCTGAAGTGAAAACAATGTTAAGCACAAAACAAATATCATATCACCTTGGAATCAGTACCAGATTGGTAACTGGTGTCAAAACATGTTTCTGCAGTATCGGAATAGAAAGTACCAAAATAGGACAGTACCAGAACAGAGCAGTATCGAAACAGAGTGGGGGGCAGAAACATAGTGACAGGATGAATGATTTCTATACGAGGAGACGTATACGAGGGCTTGCATAAATTCATGGTATGGGGTGTGCAATGATTGAGAGTAACCATAAGTTTAATGCATAATTAGTCTAATTTCTTTAATAAAACGAAAAATGATTAGGATCATGAAAAATTAACTATTTTAATCACATTAACTCAAGAAAATCAAACAAAACATGCCTTAACCACAAGTTACCTCTCTATGCACATGTACAAGGTCATTAAGTGTATCTATGGAGGTAACAATCAAGTTTATACTCATAACATAGGTAAAATAGGCTTGGATAGGGGGTAGTAGAGGGTATTAGAAGTGTCAAAATGGAGACTCAACAATACCCCATTGAGGCCCACATAACGTTTCGCGCTTCATCTCCTAGGGTTAGGTTTCTTAGGGTTTTGGAATTCATGTTTGTTTTTAAAAGGCTTTCATAGCCTCATTGTACTCATATTATTCTTGTGAATGATCATAGACATCACATATCCTCTCATAGATAAGATACCATCATTCTACCAAGATTATTTTAGTCCTCATTTTATAATTTTAGCATATTTCTTATTTAATAGAAGTTAAGTTTTATTGTATCTCTGTTATTATTCAGTGTTTATGTGTGTTAATATTATAAATTTGTGTTTCATTTTATTCCTCTCATAGATCGATATCATTGGTATCAGAGCGGTCTTCTCCTTGTCATTTTTAGTGCATGTCCCCGACGAGGTCCAGGTATAGAGAGTTGGGTCTCGAGCTTGTTTCTCTTGAGGAAAAATTCTCTCGCACACCCAAGAAACCCTCCATGGCGGGTGAAAATAAAGACAATGGGACACAATATACTTTCATAATGTTACTCAAGTAATTCCTCAAGTGACAGAGGAACGAGATGATGGAAAATTTTGCACAAATCCTTCGACGACTGCAGACAAGCGGTTCATCTACCTCAAGCAGAGGTGCCACCCCCTTCAAGGTATAGATAAATTTTGATATTCCTATATTTGAAGGTAAAATAGATGTAGACGTTGTAGATTAATTATTAAACCTTCAAGAAGGGTATTTTTCTGTCCACAAATTTTTCGATAGAGAAAATATTACATTTGCAGTCCTCAAGGCTACCCCCATGTCAAATATTGGTGGGAGACCTTCTAGGAGAAAAAGGAAATAGAGGGATCCACATTATTTGCAGTTGCACCCACTTGGTTTTTGTTTAGGCATGCTATTAAGGAACAATATGAATTTGTTGGAAGTTATGACTTCTTGTATACAAGATGGACCACACTATGACAGGAAAGTGACCAAACAATGTCAGAGTTCACCAATGTCTTCCATACCTTTCACACCAAGATGGGTATCAAACATTCTGAGCAGCATATGGTGCTCAAGTATTGCAATGGTATGCAGAGATAAATCCAGACAAAAATGGAGGTTATGGAAATCTCTTCCTTGGGTGTGACCTATCTATATGTTTTCAAAATCAAGCAGAAGCTTAAGAAAAAGGTGGAATAATTTGGTTTTGGGAACCCCTCACAACAGAAGCAGTGAAAGCGCATTTCCAACCCATAGACCGAAGCGAAATTCAAATATGGACAGCCTCAGGACAACTAGTCTAAGCCACAAAAAAATAAGGACAATGGAAAGACGAAGAAAGACACTAGGAAGTGGTGCGACTTCCATAAGATCCCTTGTCATAACATTATTGATTTTCACTCAAATACGTCGTTGGTAATGGAGGTCAAAGCCTATAAATCGTATGAGAGTTGTGACTCAAATTTAGAACCAGAAAAGGGGAAACAAATTATTGACATGGAATCCAGTGCCACTGTTGCTACCACCAAGATCCATCCCAGTGAAACTGATGAGAAAGAGGAAGGAGATAGTCTCTTTCATTTAGAGATGTGGGTGAAGGGTACTCCACTACACTTCATCATTGATAGTGGTTTCTAGAAGAACCTCATCTCAACGAAGGTCGTCAAGTTGTTGGCCATGCCAACAATGTTGCACTCGTATCCATACACCATCGGATGGATCCGCCTCGGAAGTGATTTTCACGTCAACCAACAATGTCAAATGTCCTATGACATCAAGCCCTTCAAGATGAGATATTTGTTTGTGAAATTATTTTGGGCCAACCTTATTTATGGAAACTTCATGCTGTATATGAGTCTAGGAATCACAATGTTATTATTACTTTGAACAAGAAATTGTATAGGCTACTCGAGGTAGTCCCACCTACAACCATTCTCCTTATCTCTTCTAAGAAATGAAGGAAGGTCATCTCTCAGACTGGGAAGTTTCTCTTCTTCATGATTCACTCTCAAAGTGAGAGAAAGGTTGCAGCCACATCCTTGGCCTTTGTGACTGATCTCTCCACATAGCTTAAGAAAGTGGATAAAGATGTATAAGAATAGAAATACATGTTCTCCTCAACCACTAGGGTACCTACACTATCAGATCAAGCATTCAATCGATATGACCCCCAATGCACTGCTACCTAATGGGCGAGTATATGACTGCTCTCTATTAGAAAATAAGAAGATAAAGCATTAGATACAAGAACTAATCCAAAAGGAAAAAATCCAACTCAACTCATCACCATGTGGAATCCCAATTGTTCTTGTGCAGACAAAATATGAGACCTAGCGAATCTACATTGATTATTAGACCCTAAATAAAATAACAATCAAGAATTGGTACCCGATTCCTCGAATCGACGATTTCCTTGTCCAGCTCAAGAGGGAAAAATGCTTTAGTAATATTGATCTAAATTCTTACTACCATTAGGTCCCAATAGAGAAAAAACATGTATGGAAAACTTCCTTCAAGTCCAAATAAGTTCTTTTTGAATGGTTGGTCATGCCCTTTGGTTTGATGAATTCTCCAACAACTTTCATGAGGATGATGGATGATATCTTGCGTAATTTCACCAATTCGTTTTTGGTGGTGTATCTAGATGACATCCTCATCTACAAAAAAGCTTGGGTGGAACACTTGCATCATATTCAATAGGTTATGCACACTCTATGATAGCACAAGCTATACGGAAATTTGGAAAAATGCTCCTTCAGCATGGATAGGGTCCAATACCTAGGCTACATTGTCGATGAGCATGGGGTGCATGTTCATCTTTCCAATATCTAGGTCAGATTGGACAAACCCAACCACACTCACTGAGCTTCAAATCTTTTTAGGCCTTGCCAATTTCTATCACAGGTTCGTGTTGGGATTATCCCATATTGCATGGGCCCTCAACCAAGTAACCAGGGGTGGTGGTAAGAAAACGTTCTTGTGGGGCATGTTGCAATAGAAAGTGTTTGATGGTTTGAAGAAGAACTTGTGCTCAACCCCATTTCTCTCATTACCATACCTACAATATCCCTTTGAGATTGAGAGAAATTTTCCAGACTATGTTGTGGGTGCAGTTCTCACTCAGCACGAACAACCTGTGGCCTATCATAGTGAGACACTATCAGATGTTGTGAATAAGTACCCTAATTACGACAAATAAATGTAATCCATTGTGCAATCCTGCCACCAACGGAAGAATGACATTCTCGTGAAGGAGATAATCATCTACACAGATCATAAGGCATTGCAGTTCATGAAGGCACAGGGAAAATTGCATAATGGCTACCATAAAAAAAATTCCACATACTTGCAGTAGTTCCATCTCAACATAAAGTATAAGGAATGAAGAAACAATCACATCATTTATTGTCTCAACTTCCCTCCAGTTTTATCACTCACCATGGTGCTAAACTAGTGCGGCGACGAGACCTTCGAGTTGCCCCAACTCTATGAGACAGATCCCGACTTCTTTGCGACCTACCAGATGTTGGGAGAAAGCACATTTGTCATTGATTTCCATCTTCAATATGGATTGTTGTGTCATCTAGGCCATCTTTGTGTTCCAACAAGTGAGTGAGAGAATCTGATTTGGGAATCCCACTACAGTCGGGTGGTAGGACACTCTATTGTCAAAACGATAGTGGAAGTGTTGCGACAACATTTCTATTGCCTGAAACTTCGATATGATGTCAGCAAGTATATCATTTCTTGCACTACCTGCATCATTTCCAAACTAAAAATTAATAAAAAAAGGCATGTACACCCCTCTTCCTACTCGTGAAAGGCCCTAGGAACCCATCTTGATGGAATACATGTCAAGCCTTTCGTCAACCAAGTGGGGAAATGACTTTTTTTTTGTGGTGATTGATCATTTTTCTAAAATGGTGATTCTAGTCGCTTGCAAAAAGAGCATTAAAAAAATGGCCACGACCAAGATCTTCTTCAAACGAGTATGGGTACATTTTGGGATACCACAAACAATCGTCCCAGATCGGGACAATTGGTTCCTTAGAAATTTTTTGTTGAGCCTTTGGTCACTGTTGGGCACCAAGCTCACCAAATCCAATGCCTTACACCCCAAAAAGGATGGTGAAACTAAGGTCATCAATTGGATGATCATACATATCCTGCACATGTGCAATTCCAAGAATCCCTACACATGGGATGAGACTCTTCCCTATGTTCAACACAAATACAATAGAGGACTACATATCTTAACCGACCACAACCCCTTTCAGGTGGGGTTGGGATTTCAACCATTGGGTCCCATGGATGTTGCACTACCCCTTGCATCCACCCAGGAAAATGCGTCCCATGCTCAAACTGAAGCCGACAAAGCTACTAGGTTCATTGAAGGGATCTAACACATCCTTCAATAGGTTCAAGATATTTTACAGAAGTCCAATTACAAGTACAAGCAACACCATTATTAACATCGGGTTCCCCACAAGTTTTAGGTGGGAGATAAAATTTGGTTGCACTTGTAGACAAAACACCTTGCGTGACCCCATAGGAAGTTTTTTCCACTCCACTATGGACCTTACAACATCACCAAGGATGTGGGTGATAATTCTTTTGAGCTCAACATTCCCCCCTTCCTTGGATTGCATCTAATACTTAATGTGGACCTCCTTCATCCATATTTTCCACCATTATTGGAAACCTCACATATAGAAGAACAATTGACACCAAAAAATCTGAACCTTGACTGCATGGAAAATGAATCCACTAATCATATAATGGACACATAGGTCAAGGGAACTCACCAACATAGGATCCATCTTTATCAGGTTGTCAAAGTGGGGAAACTCCTGCACTAAGGCAAGTGGCTCACTTGGGGCCAAATTGAACATAACTTTTGTCACCTGATGGGGGAAATCGATGAAATGGAGACCATTTCTTCTTGAGGAGGGAGGATTGATCTAGGTGAATATTGGTGGACACCCACCTATTCCAACTATATCATCTTGGAAGTTTCTCAGTTTTGTAGTTTGTTTCCTAGTTTTCGGGTCCTGAACTTCTGGGGCCGTTTTGAGGCCCTAAACAACATTTTTAGGGCTCCCCATAATCAAATTGTTGACAAAGAGATAGTTTGACAACATAATGTGTAGTCATCGGATATACCTTTCCAATGGTCTATTGTGAGCCTAAAACAAAGATTGTATGCAAAAGTTCTGACCCCAGGAAGTTGATATACCAACTTACCCAAATGGGGCCCACATGAATTTTGGCGGTTGATCTCCTAGGGTTAGGTTTTTTAGGGTTTTGGAATTCATACTTATTGTAAAAAGGATTGCATAGCCTCATTGTACTCATATTATTCTTGTGAATGAGCGTAGCCATCATATCTCTTCTTGGAGATAAGTTGCAACCATTCTAGCAAGCTTGTTTCAGTCTGCATTTTACAGTTTCATCATATTTCTTATTTAATAGAAGTCAAGTTTTATTGTATCTCTGTTATTATTCACTGTGTCTTTGTGTTAATATTATAAATATATGTTTCATTTTGTTTCTCTCATAAATCCGGATCATCCCTCTCATGTCATTTGTTATGAGGCCACATTCCAAAGGGCACATCACTAATATGATAGATCAGAAATATTATCTCCTACTTAGTGGGGCTTTGTCGAGACTCTATAGTTTGTCTTCATTATATCAAATAAACCAGTTATTTATCTAATTTTGACTTACACCTCCAACCATTCTCCACTCTATATATATCTTCTTTCACCTAACCATCCATCGAAAAGATCCTCCACGTCCCATTCTCTTTCGCCCCCACCCACCAGTTACCCTCCCATTCTCTCTCCACTCACTACTCTCATTTAATGTTTTAATAATCTTTCCATTACCTAGTCAGGTTTTCTTTCCATGTCTCAATCCAGTAGAGATCCCATGGCGTATAATCCCTAGTATCGTTAGGAATCCCTAGAGCCTACATTCCAGTTTTCCCAATGATTGGTAATTCACCATCAAATTTTAGACAGAGGTATCACCCTCTTATTCATTAGACAGAAACAACCAAGTACCACATAGTTCCCTAAAATATGCTTCGAAGATGTAACAATATACCATCTCTTTGATCTAGCTCATGGTTTCCCTATCGCCATGGACCTTGGTTGAAGAGGATATCCCAAGGTTGTGGGTTATCCACTCCAACAAGATAGGAAGTCTGTGTCTTCCATCCTCTACTGCTAGAAAAATGAGACATGACAATGATAGTCTTCTCTCTCGATGGATCTCTTCCTCGAGACCTACTTCTTGTGGGTCAATGTGTAGTTGGGAGACGTTTTGTTTGTGTCCCTTCATTTAGTTACAAGGTAAGTTTTTAAATGATGTGATTTAAATAGATATCTTATTCATCACTCTAGAAACCATTGAAGAGAGAGAGAGAGTTTGATAATATGGCTAAATGAATCCCAAATCCATCGTTCACCTTGATGGATGCTCAACTCATTCAAAGATCCATGTTTGGTTGCATCTACAACATAGGCATATAATTTTCTCTTACTGAATTCTTCTATCAATCACTCCATTAGGAAATTCGATTGAGGATGAGCCAAGTAATAGTGGTGGGGATTTGTTGGCACCCAATGTTTTGGGTTAATATCGTGCACATGAAAAAATGAAGTTTTGTGTGTCTATTCCATTTTTTTTCAAACTAAATCAGTTGCACAAGGGGTGACAAGGAGGCGTGTACATCAGATCAATTTTTTTTAAGGTGTCCTAGTTAAATTTCTTCCAATGCATTTCAGTTCGAGTTTTTTTATGCATGGAAGAAATAAAGAAGACACCACATGCATGCTGGAATCAAGAAAATAATCTTTCAGAAATATCCCTAAATTATTACAAGTAGTAGGAGGGAACGTGAAGCAATAAGAAGACAATCTAGCATGGTAGTTGAGATCGCCACTATTCCAAAGACGCTACGTGGAATTCATGAAGGTGGAAGAAGCATGCGGGATTGAAAGTCATAGGAGCAATTGGGGAAGAAATGAAAGTTATAGAGCACAAGATACGAGAAGAAAATAAAAAGGAGCAATGACAACATAAGAGAGTTAGATAGTTAGTAAATTTGTTGATGATTAATGGTCGTGGGTATTGTTGTCCTTGAGCTCTCTCTGAGCTTATGTTTCATAATTTCTCTTTCACATATGTAAATTCTAAAGGGAAGCACATGGCGCTATGTGATGTAAGATTGGCCAAATGTATAAGAGAGACTTTGTTTTTGTCAATTAATGAGTTTCTTAATGTATGTTGTGATGGTGGAAAGAAGATAATAAGGTTGTAGTAATTATGGTATTATGATGTGTTATTCATGTGTCAATTGAATATGTGTGTGTGTTGTTGTTTCATATTGTTAGTTGTTAATTAGTTTTCAATGGATTGTCTAAATGCTAATCTAAGTCGATTCCTATACAATTAGGCCTTCATCATCATCAACACAAGACCAGATGGTATCTATGATCCTCATGGTGCTCGGGTGAGACCTTATTCAATATTTGGCCGAGGATTGATATATTGATTCTTTGGTATTTTTGTTGGTAAACTCTAGATGAAAGTTGGGTTTTCAACCCCCTATCGTTAAGAAGGACGCATGAAAGCTTGAATTAGCCAACACTTATGATTTAACATTCCAAGATTTATTGGTGGGCACATGTTTCCTATGTAATTTTATTGTCCATGCAAGTTTGGGTGAAGGAATTTGATCCACCTTTGGGGAAAATATAAGGGATTCAATTGATTAGTGGTATATTGTGTATGTGTATGCAAGTGTTGGAGAGAGAGGGAATTGTGTTTCCATAGTGTTTCCATAGTTTGCATCCATGAAAATATGTGGTAGCCATGACTTTCTTCATGGGTAACTGTTGATATTAAGAGGAATTAAGTTACAATAGAGTTTTCCTTATTTTCCGAGTAGTAGATATTTCTTGTCTAACATGTATGGAGCATTGGAGGGAAGTGGGATATCCCGAGGGACAAGGGGATACCATTTCTTGCAATGTGTAGGGTTGAGAGGGGAAAATAGGCTAGAGAGTGTGATGACTATTGTAATTTAATGGTTTGAAATGTTATTACTTGGTTATGATAATTGGGAAATGAGTCGAGTGACAAAATGTATATCCCCAATGAATAAATGTTCCCTTGTTGTTTCCTTTCTCAAGTTTCAACATGGGGGTAACTCCTACATGAGTTGGTGCCTTCAACTAGGAGGAAAAATGCTCCTCTATATATATTTCCACAAGTGAAATTCATAATAGATATGTAATTTTTTTATTTATTGTTATATATGTTGATGAATGATTCCTTTATTTACTACTATAAATGGGTAATATGGTCTAGTTAGGGTAAGACACAATGATGGAATTTGTAGTTTTTCTAGGACATAATTTTGGGTTGTATGATAGATCTTTATTTTCAAATTTTTAAAGGTTGTTACAACCATTATTCTAGTGCAGATGGCATTTTTATGCCTATGTTTTGTAATTTAATATTCATCTATGTGTAATGAAAGCAATGGGCATTGTGGGTATGATGAAATGTAACTACTAGACTAGATATGTATGCTATTATAGTTTCTTGTATAGTGATGTTATTATTTAGTGTATGAGTAGAAAATATGTTTTATGTGCTAATATGGAAGACTGTGCTCATGAGTATTGAATTGAATTGTTATATGAAACATTTTTGTTTTTGTAAATAAAAATAAAAATATTACCTTAGAGAGTATTCATAGCGATACACATGTCAACGTTTGCCACCTTTTCTTCCATACAAATGGAAACCATAACAGGTGGCCTGCAAAATAGGAACACATGTTTTTGTTCATAGTACCAAAACAAAACTAGTCCCAATTCCAACTTTAACTCTGGCCTCTCTGGACCTGATAACATAACAACAAGAAAACTAGACAGTAGGTGAACCCAGATGACCTTCATTGCTAGGAGTGAAAGTGAATGGTTGGAAGCATGGCGGGCATTGTTTCTTGGCTAGATGGCTTGATAGGGAGATGAACAAGATTTCTAGGAGATGAGTAAGGGTGTCCTGGTGATGGAGCTAGTCGGCCATGTCCCGCAGCATTTTGAATATTAGTTGCAGATGATCTTCTGAGAACTTGAGGTGATCCGGATTTTATGAGAAGAACGAAATGAATACATATTATTAAAAAATGCTTAACACAGAGTAACAGAGATACAGTAAAACTCGTTTTCTATTCAATAAGGAAATAAGTTGAAACTGTAAAATGTAGCAGAAAACAAGCTTGCTAGAATGGTCGTGACTTATCTCTGAGAAGAGATGTGACGACTGTGCTCAGTCGCAAGAAATATGGTTAAAATGAGGCTTTGAAGGCCTTTTTACAATAAATAGGAATGTCAAAAACCCTAGACATGCAAAAACCTAACCCTAGGATATGAAGCGCCAAAAGTCATGTGGGCCCTGTTTGGGTAAGTTAGTACATCAACTTCCCGACGTCGTAACTTTTGCATATGATCTTTGTTTAACACGCTCAATACCTCATTAGAAACATCTATCTGAGGAATACAAATTTTGTGTGAGAAACATTGAGGGAATATTCATTTTTGTCCCCATTTTCCAAAATAATGTCGGTTAGGGCCTCAACACGGCTCCGAAAGTTCAGGACCCAGAAAACTGCTAAAAATAGTAAATTGCCAAAATTGCCAAAAACTTGTTTTGGTCCAGTTGGAAAAGGTGAGTGGCCACCGATATACACATGGATAAATCCTCCCTCCTTATGAAGAAATGGTCTACATTGCATTGATTTCCCCCATTAGATGAGGAAATTTCTGTTGAATTTGGCCCCGGGTGAGCCACTTGCCTTGGTGCAGGAGCTGCCCTACTTTGACGACTCAATAAAGATGGATCCTATGTTGTCGAGTTCCCTTGATCTGTGTGTCCACAATCTAATCATTGGATTTATATTGTATGTATTCAAGGTTGATCTCTGTGTTTTTCAGTTGTTCTGCTACTTTGGAGCTGTCCAATAATGGTGGGAAATAAGGCCAAAGGAGATCCACGTTGAATACTAGGTGTAGGCCAAGTAAAGGAGGAATGTTGAGCTCAAAAGAATTATGCCCCACAACCTTGGTGATGGTGTACAACCAATAAAAGAGTGGGTGAAGCTTCTGATGGGGTCTTGTAAGGTGTTCTTTCTGCAAGTGGAACCAAACTTTGTCGCCCACTTGAAACTTTTGCAACACCCAATGTTGATCATGGCACTGCTTTTACTTATCATTAGACTTATGTAGGATATCTTGAACCTGTTGGAGAATGTGATGGATCTTCTCAATGAACCGAGTGGCTTTGTCATCTTCAGTTGGATCAGGAGATGAGTCGGTCGAGTTGACCACAAGGGGAAGTGCAACATCTATGGGACCTAATGGATGAAATCCCAACCCCATCTGAAAGGGGTTGTGTTCGGTTGAGCTATGCAGGGATCGATTGTAGCTATGTTGGACATACAGAAGGCCCTCATCCCATGTGCAAGGATGATTGGAATTATACGTACGCAATATATGCACAATCATTTGATTTATGACCTCGGTTTGGCCATCTTTCTGGGGGTGGAAGGTCGTGGATTTGATGAGCTTTGTGTCCAACAATGACTAGAGGCTCAATCAGAATGTGCTGAGAAATAGATTATCCCGATCTGAGACAATGGTTTTTGGGATTCCAAAATGTACCCAGACTCGTTCAAAACAGAGGTTGGGAGTGACATATGTTGTGATGCTCTTCTTGCAGGAAACCAAAATCTCCATCTTAGAAAAACAATCAAAAACCACAAAAACACAGTCATTTCCCCTCTTGGTGGATGGGATGGCCGACATGTATTCCATTGAGATGGATTCCCATGGCTTTCCAGGAGTAGGAAGAGGGGTGTACATGCCCTGTTTCTTAGTGGTTAGTTTGGCAATAACACAGGCGGTGCAGGACCTGATATACTTGCTGACCTCATGTCGAAGTTTCGACCAGTAGAATTTTTTTTGTGGGCTTCCCAGATCAGCTTCGCTCACTCTCTTGATGGAACATAGATATGGCCCAGACGACACAACAACCCATCCTGAAGATGGAAATTATCAACAACTACATTTTCACCCAACATTTGGTAGGTGGTGGTGAAGTCGGTGTCTGTCTCATAGAGTTGGGGCCATCCAAAGGTATCGTGGCCGCAAGAGTCTAGCCTCGTGGTGAGTTTCGTGACTGTAAGTCTGCTGAGGCAATCAATGATGCAGTTGGTGCTTCATGTTTTATACTTGATGTTGAGGTGGAATTGTTGCAAGTATGTGGACCACTTTTGATGGAAATCATTCTGCAATTTTCCTTGTGTCTGCATGAACTATAGTGGCTTATGATCAGTGTGGAAGACTGTCTCCTTCCCAAGAATGTAATGTCTCCACTAGCAACAGGCTTGCACAATGGAGTACATTTCTTTGTCATAAGTAGGGTACTTACAGACAAAATATGATAGTGTCTCACTATCACAGGCCATGGGGTGGTCGTTATGAGTGAGAATGACACCCACAACATAGTTTGAAGCATCTGTCTCGATCTCAAAGGGCTACTGTAGGTCTGGTAGTGAAAGTATTGGGGCTGAGGACAAGCGTTGCTTCAAATCATCGAACATTTTTTGTTGGGACTGGCCCCATGCAAATTTCACCTTACCAACACCCCTAGTTATTTGGCTGAGGGCCCATGAAATATGGTAGAATCCCAACACGAACCTGCGGTAGAAATTGGCAAGGCCCAAGAAGCTATGAAGCTCAGTGCGTGTAGTTGGGGATAGCCAGTCATGGATGAATTGGATCTTGGCTAGATACACATGTACACCATGTTGATCAATGATGTATCCCAGGTAATGGACCCTGTCCATGCCGAAGGAGCATTTTTCCAAGTTGGCATATAGCTTGTGCTTCCACAGGGTGTGCAGAACCTGCTAAATCTGCTGCAAGTGTTCTGCCTAAGTGTTGTTGTAAATTAGAATGTCATCGAGATAAACCACTAAAAAAGTATTGGTGAATGGTCACAGGATATTGTCCATCATCCTCATGAAAGTGGACGGAGAATTTGTCAAACCAAAGGGCATGGCCAACCATTCAAAAAGGCCTTGCTTTGACTTGAAGGTGGTCTTCCATATATCTGTCTGTTCTATTGGGACCTAGTGGTAGCCAGACTTCAAATCAATCTTACTCAAGTATTTTTCCCCCATGAGTTGATCAATGAGGTCGTCAATTCGGGGAATCACATACCAATTTCTGACTGTGATTTTATTCAGATCCATGTAATTAATCCAGAGTCACCAATTCCCATATTTCTTTTGTACCAGTACGATTGGGATTCCACATGAGGATGAGATGGGATGGATGTCCCCCTTGTGGATAAGTTCTTGGATCTATCGCTTGATCTCCTCATTCTCTAACAGAGAGCTTCGATAGACTATCCCATTGGGAAACGATGCGTTGGGGGTCAGATCGATGGGGTGCTTGACCTTAAAGTGCAGAGGTACCCCGGTAGGTGAGGAGAATATATCTAAGTATTCTTCCATGACCTTATCTACTTTATTCTGCTGTGTGAAGAGGTCGACCGTAGAGACCCTCGATGTGGTTGTGATCTTTCGCTCATTCTAAGAGAGAATCATGAAGAATACAAACTTCCCCATTAGAGAGATGGCCTTCCCGCATTGCTTAACAAAGATCAAGGAAATGGCACTAGGTGGGATTGCCTCAGGTGTCATGTACAATTTCCTATTCAAAGTAATAATAACACTACGAGGCCTAGACTTGTATACATCATGATGTTTCCATAAATGAGGTTGGCCCAAATGAACATCACAAACTTCGAGAGGATAAACATCACACAATACCTCATCTTTGAAGGGCTTGATGTTGTACGATAGTCGACACTATTGGTTGATGTGGAGATCATTTCCTTGGCGGAGACATCCAATGGTGTAGGGTTGTGGGTGCAGCATTGTTGGTGGGGCCAACCTCTTGATGACCTTTGATGAGATGAGATTCTTCTGGCTACTGCTATCAATGATGAAGTGCAGTGGGGTGCCTTTTACCCACATATATGAATGGAAGAGGCACTCTCCTTATTCTGGATTGTCTGGTTCACCAGGCTAGAGTTTGGTGGTAGAAACAGTGGCACTGGGTTCCACGTCAATGATCTACCTTCCCCTTTCTGGTTTTGAATCAGATTCAGAACCCACATCTTATTCAGAGGCTTTCACCTCTGCCACCAACGATTTCTTTGAGCGACAATCAATAGTGTTATGCCAAGGGCTCATATGGAAGTCGCACCATTTCCCGGTATCTTTCTTTGTCTTTCCAGTGTCCTTCTTTGCTTGCATCTTGGAATGGTTGTCCTAATACTGTCCATCTTTGATATGTCCTTTTATCTATGGGTTGAGGCTACCCTTTCTTGGATTTTTTTGTGTAGGATTCCTAGGCCCAAATTGTCACGTCTTTTGTTTGCGCTTCTACTCAATTTTGATGGCATATCGGTAGGCCGCACCCAAGGAAGAGATGTCCAAAAATTCCATTTTGGTATGGATGTATCTATGCATAGAACCACAATACTTAAGCACTAGATGTCTCTCCAAATATTTGATACCCATCTTAGTGCGCAAGGTATGGAAGATATTTGTGAACTCTTGCACTACTTGGTCTCTTTCTTGTCGCAGTGTGGTCCATTTGGTATAAAAGTTGTCATAACTTCTGACAAGCTAGTATTGTTCCTTAATAGCATCCCTGAAGGATTCCCAGGTGGTCGTGACTGTAAATAATGAGGGTTCCTCTATTTCCGTTTGCTCACAGAAATTTTCCCACCAATCTTTGACATGGGGAATGATTTTGAGGAGTGCAAAAGTAATATTTTCTCCGTTTGAAAAGTTATGGACAGAAAAATACCCTTCTAGTAGATTCAACCACTTGTCTACAACATCTGTGTCTATCTAACCTTAAAATATAGGAATATCGAAGTTGATTTGTACCTTGAAGGGGGATACGCCTCCTCTCGAAAAAGATGTGTTTCCTATTGGTAGCCGCCGAAGGATTTGCATGAAACTATCCATCATCTCATTCCTCTATTGCATGAGGGCTTCCTCAAGGAACATTTTGAAAGGATCTCCTGTCCCATCATCTTTCTTTTCTCCTGCCATGAGAGGTCTCTTGGGTGTGCGAGAGATTTTTTCCTCAAGAGAAACAAGCTCGAGACCCAATTCTTTGTACACCGACCTCGTTGGAGAGATGCATTAAGACAACAAGAAGATGACCTCTCTCATACCACTGATCCATATTTTATGAGAATAACTAAATGACTACAAATTATTAACAGATGCTTAACATAGAATAACAGAGATACAGTAAAATTGGTTTTCTATTCAATAAGGAAATAAGATGAAACTATAAAATGGAGCGGAAAACAAGCTTTCTAGAATGGTGGCGGATTACCTCTGAGAAGAGATGTGATGAATATGCTCATTCTTAAGAGAACTGGTTACAATGAGGCTTTGAAGGCCTTTTTACAATAAACACGAATGTCAAAAGCCCTAGACATTCAAAAACCTAACCCTAGGAGATGAAGCGCCAAAAGTCATGTGGGCCCCGTTTGGGTAAGTCGGTACATCAACTTCCGGGGGTCATAACTTTTTTATATGATCTTCGTTTGATGCACTCAATACCTCGTTAGAAATATTTATCCGAAGTCTACAAGTTTTGTGTGAGAAAAATCAAAGGAATTTCCATGTTGCACCCCGTTTTCCCAAAAACGTCATTTAGGGCCTCAAAACGGCTCTGGAAGTTGAGGACCTGAAAAACTACTAAAAATAGTAAATTAACAAAATTTCCAGAAAACTGTTTTGAGCCATTTGGAAAAGGTGGGTGGCCACCGATATCTACCTATATCATGAGGGCACTGGGTAGTTTTGGCGTTGGGGCTACAACATTTTGAGTCTCCTGAACACATGGTGGATTCACTACTATTGCTTCCTCAACAAGACAACCACCCAATTATGTCTCGGTATGGATGTTTGGAGACTCGTTAACATTTGGAGAAGTCAACATTGTTGTTTCCTCCAGCTATTCTAGAGGAATGTCTTCCTCAATCACACAACCACCCAATTTTTTCACACGATGGACATTGGGGGGCACATTAATATTTTGTGTAGTTGGAATATTGGATTTCTCAATCCATTATGGAGGAATCTCTTGCTCAATCAAACAACCAACTAATTTTGTCACATGGTCGATGCTTTAAGGTGGTTTTTTCAAATTGTGCAGGGGGTTCAGAGGGTCGTAGGTAGTGCAAAAGGGTTCATCAATCCAATTCTGGTCAGACTAGGGAGGACCAACAAGGATGATGGAGGATATGGGGGTGGAGAGAGGGCCAAAGAGGGGTCAGTTCGACGATGTTAGGACGCGAAGTTGTAATAGGTCAACCCGCGCTTCGACTTTCCCTGTTAGTGCAACATTGGAGAGACATAGATGAGAACAATATCTCGACACCAGAGGGGAGAATACCAAGAAATGAATGGGAAGGTGAGTGCGAGTCTAGAATGTAATAACCATTGTTATTCCTTACCTCCATAAAAAAAATGAAAGTGATAGGGAAAGGATCCATAAAGGGTGAAGTGATGGCGCTGAGATGCCTCGTACCTTATCTGGTAATCCTCGACCGATGTTATATGTGCGCCATTAAAACCTCCTTCATGTGCATGAACACTACCTCCCTTCGAGATTGAATGCTAGGCATGATGAGTTGACGAGGAGGAAGGTTGGAAGTTGTGGGCATTAACTACGTCGGAATTGTTATAAGAAAGTACTTATGTTGCTTAATAATATTTTTTGTAAATCCTATGTGATAATGTTGATTTGAGATTAGTTTCATAACTGGGTATATTACAAACTGCATATGACAATACACTGAAGATAATGTATATAATTTGTGAATATAGAATCTTACAGACAGATAAGGTAGTGAAGCAATATATATGAAGGCATATTCCATCGAGGTTGTGTAGATCCTTTTGTGTGTGTGCATATCTAAATATTTTTTCAATATAGGAGGCTATAGATTTGTATGGTTGTGAAACAATGTACATGAAGGCATCCTCTATTTGGGAAATCTATATTTGTTTTGTTTTGTTTATATGAGTGTATGCTAAAATCATTAAACATGACATTTTGTCCTTTCTATATAATATTTCAATGCTCACACATTGAATGATATACAATGTCATCAATAAAATTGTTGTGTATAATGTGATCTTTAAAAATTTATTCACTTAGTAAGAAACATCGTTACCTTGGTTGATATGTCCATATGTGATGATTACAATGTTACAAGACAATGAAAAAAAATCACTTTTCAATATTAGTGGAGAGAAATACATATGGTCTTTTTAAAAACATATTATTATTTTTAAATGTTGGAAAATACCAAAATAGACATTTAAGTGTTTAAATTGGAATAATTTATTCTCCCTATTTAGTGTTTATATTATTGATATCGAACTACTAAAATATTTTTTAAAAGAATATGTTATTATCTAATTAGTACAATCCCTTTCTAAAGAGTATGATATTATCTAATATTGTGTAATGATTTTTTCATAGTAAATATTTTTTAACTAATAATCAAGAATGGGTGATTTGCAAAAAATCTATGATTACCATGTTATTTTCCTCGGACATTTGGATTATACAAATTTAATCACTCAAATGTGCATATCCAACAATTTGTAAATATTCAAAAAAAAAAATCCAAAACTTAAAACTTTAGTTTAGACTAAGAAAAAATCTATGAGATGATGTATAATAAAACTAGTACATCCAATCCATGACATGATGTATAATAAAACTAACACATCCACATAATTGTGGTTGATGAAAGCCAATAGGCTATGATAGTATAATGAGCAATTTAAATGAGATGTACATTTTACATTAAAGAGGGATATACATTTTTCATTAGATAAAAAGTCCATAATCTAGCTATATTTTATTTAATTTGATTATATTGATACAAATCCTAACCCTAATATTATTTAATTTAGTCATATTAATACAAATCCTAACCCTAATTTTAACCAAAACATTATTTAATTTGGTCATATTATACAAACCCTAACCCTAGCATTTTATTTAATTTGATCATATTGATCATATGAATAAAATGTAAATTAGATTCATAAAACAGTATAACACTGAAAAAGAAAAAATATTGAAAGAAAGGAAAACAAAACAAAAATGAAGCAAAATATTAAAACGCCTATACGTTGCCTTTCTTTTTCGTTTTTCTTTTCAGCCCGGAACTTTGAAACAATAATACGAGAAACGTAGAACAACAAAAAGCATATTGAAAATGTGTGTCAGTAATAAAAAGGCAAAAGTCCATCGAATTTAAGCAAAACTTATCTCTCCCTTTTTTTTTCCGTCAATTTCCAGCCAAAGATGTGTATCTTCGAAATAATCCTTGCAAACCTTGTTGAAGGATCTGTGAGACGAGAGGACAAAACTCCAGTATTCTTTCTCGATTACAGAGAACGATTGTATCCTCAGGATTCGATTGTGGGACTTCGTCTGCGCCGATTTTTGTTGAATGAAGCAGTCAGTTATTTATCGTGAGATGATGAAATAAGTGGTCAGTATTCAAAAAGGTAAGTTACTTGAGCGATAGCTATTGTTGCAACAATAATCTGTCTGTCTGTATGTAGCAAAAGCAAAGTGATTCATTCCACCTGCCAAGGCAATTGTCACCATAATGTACACCCTCCAGCTGCTACCTGAACTATAATCTGAGAAAGATAGGGTTTGAATTTCTCATTTCGCTGCAAGGAAGTCTTTATATTACATGCACAGATAGGATTTGAATTTCTCAATTAGCTGTAAGAAGCCACTATATCTAGCTGATTGACTTATGAGTGATTAATAAAAATTAAGATATTTGGCATACTGTATGGAGAACTCAACCATTTAATATTACCAATTCACAACTGTTTAATATTACGAATTCACAATAATACACCGAGCTTTTAGGTTTTTTACGGTTTAATATTACCAATTCAAGGCTTTTAGTAACACCGCACATTTCAACTTATAGTTTTTTTAGTGAGAGTGGGTGCCTGGCCCAACGTGTATGTGAAGCTGATCGCTTCTTTTGCTATGAGTGGGCGGCGTGTATGTGAAGATGATCAATTTTTAGCCTCTGTTTCTCTCTTTATTCGTTGGAAACATAGATGTGAACATGATAGGTGTGCGCGTTTCAACTAATTAATGCTGTAGTTTCAGTCATGGTAGTTTTGGGTTTCAATTAACCAGTGTGATAATGATTATGGTGGATAGGAGAAGATGGGTATTGTTATTGCATTTCAATTAATTAATGTTGTGGTTTCAACCACGGTAGTTTTGGGTTTCAATTAGACATTTCAATTAACCAGTGTGATAATGTAATGGTGGAGAGGAGAAGAGAGGAATTGTTATTGCAAGAGAGGAGAGTGTTAGAGATAATGCTTCATTAATGCATTATGTTGAGTTGGAGATTGGTTTAAAGATTTGTAGGAGGATGTTGAGATATTCTCTCAACCTATCTCTCCAAGAGTGGAGTTAGTTGGATCTGAATCCAACTATATATATGTGTACTGTGTTATGTTTCATAGTGCAATAATACAATCTGTTTTCTGTGTGAGCTTAATTCTTCCGATTCTAATTTGGTATCAGAGCCACAGGTAAAGGAGCTGCACGGATCCGATGCTAAGGACGTGATCCATATTGTTATGTTGTTGCCTCTGTTCGTTGTCTCTGAATCTCGTACAAGGAATCGATGACAAGGAGATCGGCCTTGGAATTAGATCGCTGCCCAGAAGTCATGCGAAAATTGTTGTCAGATTAAATTGATGCCCAGATTAAGGATTAAGATCGCTACGTAGAAGTCATGCGGAAACTTGAGACGTTGAGGGAGGATTCAAGATAATTATCACTGTTGCTGCTACAGAGGGAGGACGTGGGCTGTAGTCAAGTCTGAAGGAGCAGTTAGCAATTGGATGTTCGTTGGTTGTTGATTGCCAAGGTGAGTTGTGCGAAAAGGGAGGACGTGGGCTGTAGTCAAGTCTGAGGGAGCAGTTAGCAATTGGATGTTCGTTGGTTGCTGATTGCCAAGGTGAGCTGTGCGAAAGGAATTACATGTTTTGGATTTCCACTGCAAAGAGGTAATATGGAGACATAATGATGAGAGACAGCGAGAGAAGACAACTTAGTGTGTCAAATTGACCTGCGCTTGATAAGGATTTAATAAAAAATGTGAAGTGAAAAGTATTTATTTAGTTTTGGCAATGTCGTGTGTGAAGAATAGCACTAAAAAAGAATGCTACCTGTGGAAGCCACCTTAGATGGTTTTTTCCCTTGTTTTTATATTGATATATATATTTATTTATGTGTGTTGTGAGTTAATAGTTTAGTGAGTTTGAGAGATTGGGAATTCAATGAATGTGCATTGAATATTGTACGAGATCTTGGAATTTAAACATATTGAGTTTAGTCAACTCAATGTGTAAGAGCAAAGATTGTTAGAATTGACTACTCTAACAAGTTGTAGGTGAAGTACGAAGATCCAAGATGATGGGTTCAGATCTTTTGTGTGTTAGTGTTTACAGTTTTTATATGTTTACCTGTTTATGTAAAAGATGTAGGAACTCTTGTATCTTGATATAAGCTGGCAGCCCCGGTTTCAAGAACAATTGTTCTTATGATTGGAAGTCACCTTGTATAATTGAATGTTGAGGACATTCTGTATCCAAACTGCTTTTCTAGACACTGAAGGATAGCCAAAAGAAAAAATCCGACAGATGGAGGCATGTTCATAAAATGCATCAATAATTGACATCTTTTATCATGGAAGCCCGGATGAGCCGAGTTGTCAAATTGTCCATTGTACAAGTTCATGAATGATGGTCTGAAGCGTTTATGCTTTAAATGAGTTGAATGGTAAGCTCGAAGAAGAGGAAGAGAAAGAGCACAGTCCGGAGGCATGAGAGTGGGTGTAGGAGCTGATGAGACAGACAAAGTTAAAGTGTTGCAATTTTTTGTAATAGTGTTTAAGTATTATAAGTTTTTTATTGTAAACATTAAAGGGGGGGTGTTAGAGATAATGCTTCATTAATGCATTATGTTGAGTTGGAGATTGGTTTGAATATTTGTAGGAGGATGTTGAGATATTCTCTCAACCTATCCCTCCAAGAGTGGAGTTAGTTGGATCTGAATCCAACTATATATATGTGTACTGTGTTATGTTTCATAGTGCAATAATACAATTTGTTTTCTGTGTGAGATTAATTCTTCTGATTCTAATTGAGAGGAATTGTTGCTTCCAAAGACCAGTTTCATTCCATTAACACGTTGAGGTTTGAACATATTAATTATTTATATGTTGTTGATATGTGTTTTTGAATTGATGTGCTTAACTTTATTAGCTACAATTCGGCCAATGTTTTATAATTCTTCCTACTCCTTTAATTCAAAGTGTCTCTTTTTATTAGGCATTTGTCCTTTACTTTAGCTTCAGTCATTTAATCTCTCTTCTCTTTATAATTTAGAGTGAGATATATGTTATAATTGTCAATGCGGAAAACACAATTCATAATGATAATTAACAATCACACATATAAACACAGGTTTAACCAAAGTTGGGCTACATCCACCAAGCATAGGCATCGGTTGTGTTATTATTCAAATCATGGATATTACATCAGATTTGCAAGTCTCTCACATACTCAGTCTCTCACAGTCGTTTTTGCCTCTACGAGGTTTCATGTATTTATATACATTTACAAGAAACTGAATAATAAATGCAATCCCTATCCATATTCGAACTTGGTCTATTTGGTTGTAACCAATGCATAATGATAGGATCTAAATCTATTCTTGAGAATTCGTTGTCACAAAATCCCAACAATCTCCACCTTACAACAATTAATCTTATACCTTTCTTCTTCCTTTTGTTCATCACCTTTGTTGCAAGCCAAGAGAAGCCAAGCACCACTGCAACTTCTCTGATAAATTGGGTTTCATGATCTCGCATGTGTGACTTGCACAAGTTTGGATTTCCTAAGGGGTCACTCCGCCTCCAACATGTCTTCCAAAACTATGTTGTGAGACACATTTAGTGATAGGTCTCCTCTTTTCCGAGACACCTGTAAAATATACATTACAATTATCACAGACCATCTCAGTGTAACCATTATAGGTGACATTTGTGCTTCTCAAAGGCTGAAGCACCCATTTGATTGCAACACCTGAATCTATCACATATCTGACAACATCATAATCATGTGAAACATCTATTCTTAACCATTTCATCGCATACAACAGACCTCCTACTGAACTTACATGAGACATAACCTTTTCTTGTTTATAGACACAACCTATACTTGAAGAAAACTTATAATGGAAAGAAAAAGGGATAAAAACTGGTTTTACAATGTTCATACTGAACTCCAACCACAACTTACCATTACCATATCTGTATACTTCCATGCCCTTAAATTATTTTGCTGCTCCTTGATCCCTCATCTGAATTGTCATGTCCACCTCAGTCATTTTCTTACTGGTTTTATCCATTCTTCGGCTTGTATCAAGCCTATCATCAGCAAAGAACATCAAGACTGTGAATGTACTATAAATTATATAGTCATTCCTACCCTTCGAAAAATTCTGACTCACTATGAAGTATTCAAACCTCTTGTATATTTTCCTAGGTACCAATAGGCCATACAATGAATCATCTAGCATGCAAACAAATTTACCGTTGCGATCTCGAATCAACCCTTTTGGTTGTTCCATACATACTATATCTCTGTCAATAATGACCTTGTGGAAAGTAGGATCCCACACACAACATCCCTTTATACCATCATCATAACTTGGAGAGATATTAAACAAGAAGGAATTCAGAAACAAGGATTTTAAGTCTAGAAATGATTTACCTCTTACTAGTACCTCCAATTATTTCTTTCTCTTATGACCATGATGCTTCTGCCTTAAACAAGAAGATACATCTGTCATTTCAATACTTCCTTCGAGCTTATAAAAGTTATCGAGCTTTGTTTCCTTCATCACTACTAAATTACCTTTCAACACTGTGAGTGCTCCACCTTGACTTGTATACTTATATCCACAAGAATCCAACACTCATAATGAAATCAAATTTGATTTAAGATCAGGTACATATCTAACACCCGTTAATTCCTTAGCAATACCATCGAACATCCTAATTCTAATACTTCCAACCCCAATAGTTTTACAGCGAATACCATTTCCCATAAACACTACACCCTCATCAACACATTGGTAAGAAATGAACTAATTTCTATGTGAGCACATGTGGTGGGAGACACCTGAATCTAACTGCAATTCTTCTTGATATTGTGAATTACTAGAAATGGATAAAACTTGATCAATTATACCTGAATTTGTTACATCCAAATTTGCTTCCTTCGTAGAGTTTTCCTCATATTCCTTTCTCTTCCAGCAATCTTTTTTGAGATGTCCTGCTTTTCCACACTGCCAACATTTTTCTTTACCCTTTTTGTGTCTTGACTTAGATGGGAAAGAACTTCTCTCATTTTTCTTTGTGGTTCGACCTCTGATTAGTATTGCCTCTGAGGTTGAGTTTATTTACTAGATTTTCTCCTCATCTCCTTAGCCAGCAAATCTCCCACAAGAGAGTCATAATCTCAAACTTTTTGTTGAGATAAAGATAATAGAGGTGACTATATTATCTCAAGTCTGAGGCAACAAACACAATAGTGTAATAGCCTTATCTTCATCTTTGAATTTAACTTCCATACTAGTCAATTGAACTATAAGGTTATTGAAGGTATTTAAATGGTCAACCACTTTTGTACTTTCTTTCATCCGCAAACTGGACAGTTGTCTCTTCAAGTAGATTATGCTCGTCAAGAATTTCGTCATATATAGACTTTCCAACTTCATCCACAAATCGACTGATGTCTTCTCCGAGACAATATTGAACAGAACATCGTTGGCCAAACACAGGCATATGGCACGCATCCATCTCATCCTATCCATCATCATCTGTTTCTTTGCTTTTCCCAAAAGCACCTTCACCACGCCTTGTTGCACAAGGATATCGTGCATCTTAACCTTCCAGATCTCAAAATTGTTCTTGCCATTGAATTTCTCAATTTCAAACTTAGCACTCTAAGTCTTTTCTATTAAAAGAAACATAAAGAAAAAACACCACTGCTTGTAATAACCAAGGCCCTTTCAAAAAATATGTGAAGAAATAATGGTTTAATTTTAACAAGATTTTATGAAAGATTTGATAAAAAACCTTTTTAACCCCACCTTTTATTAAAATGAAATTTAAAATTAACCTTTTAATAATATATATATATATATATTTTAATAAAATTCACCCCATCTTATTCCTCCACCCTTTTCATATTATATTTCCCCCTTGTTTGTGGGACAAGGGACCCCCCTAATTGGTGTATGAGACCCCCTTGTTTGTGGGACAAGGGACCCCCCTTAGCCCAACGATTTGACTCGTAAAGTCTACGAAAGTATACATACCCTACCCCCCTCTGGATTTGAACCTGTGACCTCTTAAGATAAAACACATGTTCTTAACCATTAGACTCACTGAAACTGTATCATAAACCTTTAACATCCTGCATCCTCCACATGACTTAACTTGCTCCCGATTTTAAAAGAAGAAGAAAATGCGTTTCTTCATTTTTATGCATACCATATAATATTTACTCCAAAAATAAAAAAACATAGGCGAATACCCTCATAATTTTTTTTAAAGCCGTCGCACCTTCAGATGTGGGTGGCTGCCGCACCTCCCGTATGGTACAGAGATCTCGAAAAAATACTAGTGGAGCCGCTACACCTCCCATTGCGTTCAGGCTGCCGAAAATTGGAAATCTTACTCGTGCGTGAAGTGTGCACCAGTGGTCGCACGACCTCCGAGAGGAGAGACCTGTGGAAATTTGGAGATCTACTCACCTTCGAAAATTTGATTCCCTCAACTCCCTTTTCCTCAAATGATACCATTTGTTATAATTGTCAATGTCGAAAATACAATTCAAAATGATAATTAACAATTACATACAAATAATAAACACAAGGTGGTTCACCTAAACGTTGGGCTAAGTCTACCAAGCATAGACATGGTTGTCTTATTATTCAGATCATGAAGATTACATCAGATTTGCAAGTTTCTCACATATTCATCAGATTACATCAGAAACTGAATAATAAATGCAATCCATATACATATTCTAACTTGATCTATTTGGTTGTAACCAACACAAAATGATAAGATCTAAATCTATTCTTGAGAATTTATTGTCATCGAATCCCAACAATACAACTTTTCAAATTAGATGGGAGACCTCTTTCATAATTTCAATTCTTAACACGCCCTCTAAGTAATGTTTAGGAACTTCAGAATCTTTGTATGGCCCGGGCAAAAAATTAGGTGGTTCACTTAAAATTAAATGTATTAGTTTATACCATACAATACAACCTGTACCCCACTTTTCCACACAGCCAATTTATATATTTATTCGTTGCACTTCCATTACACCCTCAGTTTTCACTTGGGTTAAAGACCATATAAATATATGTGTATTTATATTTGGCCTTTGAATTGGATTTCAAAGAATGGCCACAACTCTATTTAGGTCGGCTGCACCAGCCTATTCTCAACCCCACAATTTCTTCATTAGTTTTAGGTTTTTCTAATAACCCGCAAATGTCGTATTTGAGAGATTACCATGCAGTTGTCACTCCACATGTAGCTAGTCTGCCTTGCCATAGTAAATACGATGATGAGGATGTGTTTTGTAATGAGAGGCTTGGTGTCTACAGGGAATTGAGAAGGTATTTGAATAGAGTGTGGATGGAGAAGGTATTTGAATAGAGTGTGGATGAAGAGATCCATGGGCAACAAATACTATGAGAAGGCCATGGACATCGAACCTTGCAATCACGGTCTTTGGAAGAATATGCAGAGTTTATTTCGGACAAGCTTGGGATATGAACAAGGGCGAGGATATACCAGCAGGTGTTGCGGGAATGCCCTGTAGATGTTGTGTTGCGGGGATGTTGTAGGAATGCCATTATTTACGTAATCATTAAGTTTGTCTGTATAATATCTTTTTCTCCTTCACATTTTTTCTTTGAAACCCCAGACATTGGAAAAAATGTTCACTCTAGCTCTACTGCTTATATTTTCTCATTTTCATTTTTCTTATCCTCGCTTTATTTGACTGACAAAAATGTGAAGATTATGTTAGTGTTATACTAAGTTAGGATGAGTGTTAAGCTAAGGTTAGGGTTTATATGAAATATAAGTACTTTCTATTTAATTGAAAATTTAAAATGGATATAATTTAAATTGCTCTTCCTTCTATTCTCATGTTTCTCACCAAGCAGCACCTGCCTGCCAGCCAAAAGGTAAAACGCCGCCAGTAGAAAGGTGTAGAAAGGTGAAACGTGAAATCGGCCATATCACTCTGCGCCAATAATTTAATCTTTGATGCTAATCAATTAAGTAAAAGTAAACACATAAACAAATATTTTTATAGCAGTAAATAAACACATGTCTTTATAACAGCAAATTAGTTAAAGGTTGAAATGACAATCATATTCTTCAATTTGACAATATTTCGGCCAAGTCAGCACACCAAATTGGTGTATGAGACCCCCTTGTTTGTGGGACAATGGACCCCCCTCAGTCCAGCAATTTGACTAGTAAAATCTACGAAAGTATACATACCCTACCCACTCTGGATTTGAACCTGTGACCTCTTAAAAGGAAACACATATTCTTAACCATTAAACCCATACAATTACGCTGAAGTAATTGCATTATGGACTGTCCTCAAATCATCGGCCACCAATCAATCATCGCAACCTTTGCGCTCATTGGGAGCGCACCTCTCTCTTTAGAATATAATGTCCAGCCAATTTGATTCACGCAACAAACATTACCAAACATGTCTCGATCATGCCGTCAAATGACTGGAACGGATAGAAAACGAGCCAATGTCGAGTTTGAAGCAGATAACGATATTAAACTCTATGCAAAAAATTCCACGCGAACGTTGTCGCACCTTTATAACGACAATGAAAGAGA
>SNQJ01S0025921.1:26106-49206 GCA_010110895.2 Picea sitchensis
CTAATGGCCTAAAGCCGACATAAATAAAATAACATTACTAATCTAATTTACAACTAATGGCCTAAATCCGACATAAATAAAATAACATTACTAATCTAATATGCCCCAATTAAGGGGTAATGAGCCAATATTAGGGCTTAACACCAAAGCAAAGGTATGAAAGTATTTTTCATGGGCATTGGTATTCATGTAATGAATATGGTCACAAAAAATTTGAATGTAGATCTTATGAAAGAAGATATAATGGACGATTTCATAACACCATAAGGTGTTGGAGATGTGATAAAGTAGGAAATATTGTTGTTCACTGTAATTCCATAAGATGCTACAGCTGTAGTGGATTGGGCCACAAATTCTAGGAGTGTTGGAACACAAGAAGAAAGTCCATGATGAAGATCTCACATAGCATGGCTAGAAGAAGGAATGAGATAAGAAAGGGAGACATATTTGAAAATATGGATGCTCAAAGCTCAAGTTCTGAGGAGCAGGGATACCTACAAAAGTGGGTGAAAAAGACAGAGAAGCCAGAACAGAAAGAAAGTCTGAAGGGAAGCTCAAGTATGTCATCTACTAAGGTATACGTGGGTGACAATGGTATTAGTCGCGTACATACACAGGCTGGCCTTGTATAGGTCATGTACATACGTGAGATGTATGTGCAGCAGACCACGTATATGTGAAAAAGCCTTGGGAAAAAGGCAATGCACAGGGGTTGCAACTTGATGTGATGGTATAACTCTGTGATCCAAGGTCTGACATTGTTTGTTGTAGGTTCTGACACTATTTGTTGCAGGTTTTCATGAGTCTATATTGGATTATGTAAGGTGAAGATGTAAAATAAAATCTCTGGTGCATGGCACTAACCCATGAGTATGGAATGATGCATTTTTTGTTGAAAGAACAACATTGGTTATAACAGTGAAGTTATGGCACCTTGGTTATGTGATATATCTTGATGATGTATTGGAATTTTACTTGTTGGAAAACTTGATGCATGCATTTGGCATATCTATGCACTACGTATTGGGACATGTGGTTGGTAAGATTGATGAGGTGATCATGTTGTACATATAGTTGATGCATGATTGGTACATTGGTAGAGGCACCTACTAACAGTTTGATTGGCACATATCTTATGGAGGATTTGGCATACATGTATGGGGATTCATCATATTGTGGTATTGGTGCATGGTGATGTACTTGCTTGGTACAAGTGGTGATACATGCTGATGTACATAGTTGGTACACTCATAGATGGGATTGGTATTACTTAATTAGGACAACAATTGGTATTTGTTTGAGATACATGATTGTGGCACTTTGTTCATGGTAGAGACATATCATGAGTGATATGACACATGGTTTGCATATTGGTATATTCACATGGTTGGCATGTTGGTAGATGCACATGGTTGACACATTGGTGGATGCACATGGTTGACATATTGGTAGATGCACATGTTGGCATGTTGATAGAGGCATATGATTGATACATTCCATGGATGATATATTTTAGCACATTGCATGATGTTGATGTACATGGGTGTTGTGCATGATGAGCACATATTTTTGTACATGATGTACTTTGTTGATATCTTGCTCATGATTCTCTATTTCATTATTAACATATATTTTGCTTCATGATGCTTGGTATGGCATGAGTTTGATGCATGAATAGGTCCAAGGATCGTCATATTGTAGCATATTGTTCATATTGCAGAGAATATAGAGGGATCCATACCCTTAGGGGGAGTCATTCTTCTTCCCATGATTCTAGGAGGATATATTTATCAGATGCATACCTAGAAAAGAGCCCTATATTTGAAGAAAGAAGCATAATTCCAGTGGGAGCGATGGTCACAGGGGGAGTATGAGCGATGTATATTCAGAATTCCATCAGAGTGATATCCCTTGCTAAAAAATGGAGATATTATTCATAGGAAGATCAAAGGCATTCAAACAGGGGGAGCAACCCCAAGGAGAGTTCAAGTAGGGGGAGAAGCCCCAAGAGGATAATGGTCCTTTGTCATTGATGTCAAAGGGGGAGAGATAATAACATTGATGTGATTGATGCTTATTTATGGGGAGAGATAGTCACATTAACTATTGGTGTAGAGCATGTCTTATCTACATGTTGACATCAATAATTGGTAATTGGTGTTGACATCAATGTTGGTATTTCCATCAATGCCAAAGGGGGAGATTGTTGGATCATGTTGTCATTGATGCCAAAAGTGTGATTTATTTATGTAATTGATTTATGTCAAGTGTTTGATTTATTTCAATGGATTTATTGATTGATTGATTTATGAACAATGTAGATATATTTGCCTTGATGAGAATGATATATGTCAAGTGGAAACCAATCGATGAAGATGGATCAATGAGTTGTCATTGATACCTGATGAAGATGGATTCTTTGATAATGAAAAGATGAATCATTATAGTCTTATCACGGTTGATAAATTGTACAAATGGATGAACTCCAAAGTGGTCCTGTTATGGTGAAAACCCTCACGGGAAGACACTTTGTGGTTGAGTTATCCTATAAGTATGGTTAAACGACCCATGCTTGAATGTGGAATAATGAAATGTAGATCAATGAATTTTTTGGTGAAACTATCCTAGATGGATAGTGCTTGTCATGCCATTTTTGGTGGTATGTGGAACGTCACATAACTCCTCACGGTTTGAGAGTTATGGCCCTACAAAGTTGAAGGACCCCCATATGAAGGCTTGAAGCCCCCAAAGGTCAAAGAAGTCAAAGTCCTTAAAAGAAGATATCATTATTTAAATGATAAAGTAAAGTGACAAATTCAAGGTGGATTATTTAAATAATAAAGAGAAGTGACAAAATCAAGATGAAATATTTAAATGATAAAGTATTGGAGAACTTTCTATTTATGGAAAGTGGTTAACCCTAAAATAAGGAAAATAGGTTAAGTGACCTAGAAATGGGTTAAGTAACCTAGAGGATGAAAGTATAAATAAGATAGAAATGGTATCATGCAAAATATCCTTTTTGTGGATCAATGAAGAGTTTCTTGTGAGAATATCTTTTGGAGTATTGATGGAGAGCTTCTTGTGAGAGAACTTTTGGTGTGGATCGCTTGAGTGTTATTGAAGATCTATTATGAGAGATAGGATATCAATAGGATCTAATGGATGCATTGAAGTTTCGGTATGTCTGATATCATGATGGAGAAATTCTCAGAATTATGGAAAAACCCTATTTTCTGAGGCGTACGCGGGATGTCTGTGTATAGGGTGTGTATACGCGAGTTGTCTATGTATAGGGTGCATACAATACGTGGGATGTCTGTGTACAAGGAGCGTACAATGGATAAACTCATGGAGATTTGTGGTTGATTTGATGACGAGTTATTGAAGACTGAAGCAAGTTCCAGATCTACATTTTATGGGCTCAGATCTCACTGAGACACTAGTATGGTTACATTATTTTCTTGATGGATAATATTTCTTATTGTGTTGTAAATGCCTAGGGAATTCTTGGTATGGTTGTTGTGATGTGGTTTATGTTGGTTGATGGAGTGAGTAGTACTCTTGTGATATGATTGCTATGGTATACTAGTTTCTTATACATGATTGATTTAGTATTCATATTGATTGGTTATGGAGCATTAGTAAGATATTGGAGAGGTTGGATGTGTTGTGACTAGCTGGTGGTCAGTTTGGACAGTGAGAGAGAGAAGAAAATGATAAATTGGTTACAGAGGATATGAGTTGATCTTGAAGGATAAACCCTAATAGCTCCGAAGGTATACGCAGTCTATTGTATACATTGGTCACGTACATACGCGTGTTGTAGTGAAACAGGGCGCGTACACACGCGGGCTGCATTACTGAGAGGCTACATACCTATTGGAGATTGATATTTGTTGAGGATTGTTGCCTCATCTCAGTTGGTGTTGAGGGTGTAATATGAGTCTTGCATTATAGAGCTTGTGCTCTTGTAGAGTTGTACTCTATTAAGTTGTTGCTGAAAAACTCCAAGGATTGTAGTCCGTAATAAAAAGAAAATTGTACATACATCTTGTGTTCTTTGTGTTCCTTGTGGTGATGAATCATTGATGATCTATGTTGCTGATATATATTGTTGATATGTGTTCACATCTAAATGGTTATAAATGACAACAATAAGTAATGTGTTAATGGTGATTGGTAACTAATGAATTTTGTGAAAAGGGGAAGTTTTGCGAAAAAGATCCCCACACTCATTCACCCCCCCCCTCTAGGTGTGGTAGGTGTGTCCAACAATTATTGGGATAGGTTGAGGATATTTCTCCATCATTTGTATATCTTCCCTAAGATCCATCCTTGACCTCGAATTCGAATCAAACTGACTTTAGAGATAAGGGGGATCTTCCCCTGATTTCCTCAACAACACAACGCTCCCCTAGAATGGTGCACAGAGCGTTACAACGCTCCCCAAAAGGAAGGAAAGGAGCGCTGGCGCTACCTACTAGTGGGTAGGGGAGCACTTCCCTTCAAAAATGATTTTCAAGTGGTATTTCTCAAGGAAAAAGATTTGTACTCTTCGTCAAATGACATATCCTTATTTTAACTAGTCTCTGAGGATGTCTCAAGTGTTCCTGTGATGTCGTTTGACATAGGCAAGATGACATTATGATATTTGTGAAACTTGTGACACTTGTGATTTTTTCAACATTTGTGTCCAAAGTGTGACACTTGCGACACTTGTAATGATGACAGTAGGTCATCATTGAAGTGAGTAATTTTGATGTGTAACAGATTGCCCCCCAAAGGGTGAAGTTAGAAGACAAAAACTGATGACTGAAGTACTTTGTAGAATTTTTCAAGCAAGGGAATGGACTCGAATAACCTGGTAGAAGATGCATACAACCATCAGACAAATGCTATGATATGTTTCAAACCCAAGGAAGGCATACCTATGCTTGAGGGATAAAGACTTTCAAGGTATGGTCACCATAACATACACTGTAAATCCATAATTATATTAATAAAAAGGTATAGCCACCAAAGATACAATGTGGATCTATACTTCCATGACATGAACTAATCGTAGCCATGAAAAATACACAGTGGAGCTATGAGACGACACGACATAGCCACGAACCAATACAAAGTGGATATATGGGACAGTATATGTATCAATATTCTCAAAAGAAACTCTGTCGCAACTTGGGAAAGGTATATATTAGATTGATCACTCAACCCAAGGTCTTCTTATCGATCCTGATGCAGTATGAATCTAACCATGTGAATAGATGTCCTGATGTTGAACATGGTAGAAACCACTTGATTACCGATCAATGAGGTAAACTTTTAACAAGTGCGATGGAAATCACCATTGATGTCAATTATTCTCATGGTACCCTAGTACATTCCAACAAATGTGAATAAATGATCCGAAGTCGAACATTCGTGGAATAATATGATCAGAGGTCAATGATGTAAACCTACTGTTAGAAGAGAGGAGGATTTCCATTAAGGCATGCAGGTCCCAAGGTACTAACTGGTTTCTAGGTCTAGTTCCCGAATAATGTGTTGAATTCGACAGGAACAAACTCGTCGAAGGAGGGCCTTGATGTATCCCCCATCAATGACACAAAACTAACATAGAGATATAAGGTGGTGAATCAGATGAGAACGGACTGAAATGGGTGTTGAAATAGAAAATTTGTGATGGTTGACTCTCGAGGAAGATACTTCCCTTGACCACAGAGGCACAACAGTAGAAACATGACATGGACCAAAACATGATGATGTAGTGAATACTGTGACTTTTGTTGGGTGAACCAAAGGAGTGAAGAAACTCAGAGGATTCGTTCAGTGCAGAGGTTCAGTGGATTAAAATATATGCAAAGACAAAGTGTCGTGTTCAAGGGTGACCATAAGAGTGACCTGTGATGTTTTCAAAAACTGCTTGGCTTGCTTCCTTCAAATTTTCCCCCATCCAGATAGACGAGTGCCTCTCTTTTTTAATTTAATGAGCTCGAGCAGGGAAACACATGCTTGATATAAATCACCTTTGGTAAGTCCCTCTTCCTTTGTTTAATGAACTAGAATAAGTAAGGGTTCGGTCCCATATGGACCCTTCAATGTATGATTTTTTTTAACGAGTCCAGAGAAGGTAAAATCAGTTTTTTTCATGTTTAGAGAGTCTGAAAAGAACTTAAAGATGACTCCAGGGTTGTCCTTTTTCGTAATTTTAGTCTCGCAAGGCCTAAAAACAGATAAATTATCCCTCGAAAGATTCCCTTTAAAACCTTTTAATAAGTGGGAAAGGAAGCAAGATCACTTGGCAATCTTTTCACATTTAGAGAGTCTAAAAAGAGCTAAAAGACGACTCCAGGAGGTTCCTTTTTCATTTATCCAAGCAAGTCCGAAAAAGAGATAAAAGTTTACTTGGTTGCGTTCTCATGTTTTTTTTAGCATGGGAAGGAACTAAGACCATGCTCGTTAATGCGAGAAGATAAAAATCGAACAAAATTGCTTCAAAACCTACCAATAATGATAAAACTGCATACCAGGGTATTAATAATATCTCCAAAATGATTTACAAAACCCAAAATAACTATGGTTTTAGCAAAAAATGAAATCTGTAATAGTAATATAGGGTAAAAAATGTTTTTACCAACTCATTTTGTGACAAAACTTCTAGTAGTGGAGAAATTGGCTTTGGAGGGAGATTCTTGGAGTCATCAGTGATGGAGTTACAGTCAACCATTTCCTCTTATTTCTGGATTAGGTTGGTCCTCAACACCTTCCAAACATTTTTCATGGTTTAAAATTTATTTTTTGGTATTTTCTTTCTTTAAATTTGATGCCCTGGAGGGCCCCAAGTGCCAAAGAGGCTCGACGCTCCCCTAAAGAGATAGGGGGAGCACTATTTGAAATTTCAATGCTCTGGTGAGCCTAATGGGGGGGCGCTAGCGCTCTGATCAAAGAATAAAGGCGACATTGGCATGACAAACAAAACCAAAGTTATTTTAAAGTTTAATTTACCCAAAAAATCGTTAATGTAACATGACTAATGGCCTTTTATTGATGATGGTTGCAGGTTAAACTTGGCAAAAAATCATGATTGAGTGGAAATAGCGTGAGCATGAGCTCAATGATGTGGATTCTTTGCAAAACCCCTGATCAAGGGCCGCATTCAGGAATTGCAGTCTCCTCAAGTTTTTTAAGATGCAGAAGATGAATAAGGAAGTTCTCCTTATTTAGTACATGACCGGATTATGGAATACTGTTGAACAAGGATTCCAAATTGGGACACAACTGCTTACCATTGAGTTAGAGGATGTTTATTTCCTGACCGATCTCTCAAAGAGAGGGGCCCCTATTATCTTATCTAGATAGAAGGATCTTCCAGTGCCTGTAGAAGAATATCTGGCAAATCATTGCATTCTGGGATTGAGATTGGTGGGAGGTAGGATTGCGATAAAAGATGTTAGGCTTCTACCTCTTTGATCTATTTTTTTCCCATCACTAGTTTGGGAGGTAGTACCAGCGTACAATTTTCTTCGAGATCGCAGATGGCTTATGATTTATAGTTTATGGAGCCAAGTTTATTTAACTGGAGTGCAACGTTCCTTCAAAATGTGAAGGAGTAGATTTCAAGATGCAGGATTGGGCAACAGAAGCAGTTTTGATACAATTTTTTTTTGGTTTTATTCTTCCTAGAGAGGATTCCACAGACGCAACCACATATTTCACTAGTAGTACAACCGGTGGGTGAGCCACGCATGGAGAACTAGACGAGTTTGTCTCCGAGGCTAGGGACAGAGTCATAGTTCAGATTTACAGGTGACTTCTTTTCTTGCCTAAGATGCTAACTAATCATCATAGAGGAATTACCATATGCCGAAGTGGATTTTCGAGGTAGCATGGACCTGTTTCTTCCAAATAGAATGGACTGGGATGCATCAGGTAAGAAACCAAAAAAACTTGTCTAGTGTTTTTTATTTTATTTTAAAGTTTATATTATTTTTATGTGTACTTAGAAGATCTTTTAAAATATGTATTGTTTCATCATGCAGACAAAGGAACAACACATCCGCGTGGAGATGTCATCACTTGGGCATCTTGGAGATGCTCAGGTAGCAGTAGAGCATGAGGTAGCGGTAAGGGGTCTTCGGTAGGTTGAGAGAAACATTTGTGGTCTCACGATGGGTGTCCCTCCTCTTAGGAGGGGGGATGTACCCTTGCATCTACAAAGACATACAGTGGGAGTCCCCCAGATCTTGAAATCCCTACTGAGATGAGTAGCTCGTGCAATAGTGTGCTACTCAGAGCACAACATGATGCAGGAGGATTAGGACCTTCCTGATGTTTTTGTATGGTCTGTATGATGATTTTATGGGCATGAGGACCCAAAATTTTGTCTTTCTAAGTACTTTTTTGATGTAGCCAAGCATTTTCTATCACGCAGTATATATATACATATCCGAGTTTTTGTAGTGCCAAATGATGTTTTCAAATAATAATGTCTTTATGTGATCCGTTTAATTTACATGTGATGTATTTTATATGATTTATTTCCTTTATGAAAAAATCATCTATGTGCGAGATACCAATCCATGATATAATTTGCTAGCAAATTTGAAGTTGTATTAAGTCTTCTAGGTATGTGTTTGTATTCGATAAAATCAAACATTCTTTCAAGACAATGGACTCATAGGTGGAGACACAATAGGATAGGATTCTGAATGGCGTAGATTTGATTAAGTTGATAGACCATGAGTTGAGAGTCTAGGTTAATAATCATGCGAGATAAACCTAGGGAGGAGGCTTTAGTTAAAAGTCCGATAATAGCATGATATTCTTCCATGTTTGTAGTTGTTGATCCTAGACAAATACCTCCTGAACTCACCAACTCATCAAAGTGGTAAACTACCCAAGCTTCAGAAGCAATATTCTAGGTGTGTCGACTAGCGCCATTTGCAAACCTGACAAAGACAGGAAAGGAAGATTTCATCTACGCATGCAATTGGAAGACAAATTGTAAGAGGCTAAGGCAAAACTTGTGAACGCAAGAGAAAAATACACACAAAAACTAAAATACAATAGTGTACAAAGAACACATGCTAGATGTTCTATGCATAGTACTTCTTAAGTTAAAGCCCGTTTCGAGGCTCACCCAGGGAGATTTTTTTGTAGTCAATTAGCTTGTAGGCACCTCTATGTAAAACATGTTTCACGATGTAAGGACCATGCCACAAAGGTTCTAACTTTCCTGTCCCTAACTTATCATGAGACTGGTCATAAATGAGGACTATGTGTCCTTTTTCAAAAGTACGAGGGTGGGCGGACTTGTCATATTGATTATTTATTAGCTTTTGATACGTCTCGTTAAGGAGAATAGCATAACAATGTGTTTCATCCAAACTAGTCAGATGTAGGAAGTGTTCTTCTTCAGCAAAAGTGTGAGGTAGGAGTTCTACTTTGATTTTCAACGAGGGAATTTCACACTCGATTGGTAAAATAACTTCTATTCCATATACTAACTGGAAAAGAGTGAATCGAGTAGCAGTTTTCACTGAGGTGCAGTAAGCCCAAAGAGCGGAGAAAATTTGTAAGTTCCAAGATGTTTTGTTTTCCCCTACCATACATTGAATCATGGGTTTAAGGACTTTGTTGATAGATTCAACTTGTCTATTTTCTTGAGGATAGTAAGGGGATGAGTTCTCATGGCGAAAACCCAACTTGGCATGTAACTCACTCATCATCTGGTTTTGAAAATGTGAACCGTGATCAGTGACAATGTCTTGTGGAACACCAAAGTGAGTGATGATGTGGTTGAAGAAGAAGAGAGTTGCAGTACGACCATCATTCATAAAGGTAGGCATAGACTCAACCCATTTTGTGAAGTAATCAACGACAACGATTATATAATTGTGCCCTCCGGCTGAGGTAGTCTTACATTGCATGAAATCAATGCCCCATTTAGAAAATGAGTCGGTGGCGATAATGGGATGCATCAGAGAGGGTTGGGTGCATGCCTTTTTATGAAAAACTTGGTAGGGTGGGAATTTTTTGACAGCCTCAATACAATCTTTGAAAATAGAGGCCCAAACGTAGCCGGCACATAAAATTTTATGAGTTGTAGCCATCCCAGAAAGGTGAACGCCACATGATCTAAGGTGACATCCATTAAGAACGCGTTCATCCTTGTCATGAGTTAGACAACGTCATAGAATAGTGTCAATACCATGGCAATACAAAATGTCACCGATGATAAGGTAGTGTCAAGAATGGTGACGAATACGACAACGTTCTTCACGAGAGATATCGGGCTGAAAATGTTGGGTCTGGAGATAAAGAAGGATGTATCCATACCACAGATCGGACAAGCTAATGAGGAATAGAGATTCATCGGGGAGAGAATATCTAGGCTCAATATCTTCATTAGTATGGGGAAGATCACAGATGAGCTCTGCAAACACCAAATTTTTTTTGGCTTTGGACTTGGAAAACTTGAGATTGAATTCCTGAAGAATAATGATCCACTTGGAATATTTTCCCCAAAGGAATTGACATGTCAGAATATGATACATGGGGTTAGATTTCGCAATAACCTTGGTAGTGTGTAGCAATATGTAATGGTGAAACCTCTGGACAATAATGAAATCTGCGAGAGCCAACTTCTCAACATGTGAATATCAGAGTTCTGGACTAGATAGACTTTTGCTCAGATAGTATATCACATGTTCATCACCATTAGGGTCCTATTGAACTAACACCATAGCAATAGTGGAAGTAAAGGCCGCTAAGTAAAGGATATAGTCCTACGTATAATTTGGAGGATGTAGCAGAGGTGTATTGGTTAATGCATGCTTTAGCACATCAAAGAATCATTGAGCAGTGTCATCCCAGATGAAAGGAGTGTATTTCTACAACAATCGCATAAATCCTTTGGTAATCTCAACGTATTTACAAATGAAACGACGAAGAAAATTTGCTTTCCCCTGCAAACTTCGGAGTTGCATCAAATTGTTAGGTGGAGATAAAGCAAGAATATCTTTAATCTTTAATGGATCCACCTAAATCCCATCTTTGGAGAAAAGGAAACCGAGTCAACCTGATTCAACATCAAAGATACACTTGTGTGGGTTCAAACGAATAAGGTAGAACCGACATCGAAGAAAAATAACCCATAGATGGCCAATATGGTTTGACCGACTGGATTAATGGGCATGTAAATCATCGAGGTAAGGATCCGCAATATGTTTGATATCGTGGAAAGCATATGACATAGCCCGCTGGAATGTAGCACCATCATTTTTGAGACCAAATGGAAATTTTCGATAGGCGAAAGTTCCCCATGGGAAGATGAAGGTTGTCTTGTGTTGATTAGCGGGTAGAATGTCAATCTGGTTATACCCTGAGAATCCATCCATGAAATAGAAAATCACACTACCAGCGCAATTATCAATGATCTGGTCGATGAAGGGTGTAGGATAATTCTCTTTCGGACAAGCCTTATTGAGATCCCTATAATCAGCGTAGACATGAATGGTCCCTTGTTTCTTAGTGACCGGAACAATGTTAGAAACCCATTCCGTCAAGGGGACAGGATAGATTAATCTAGTTTTCAATAATTTTTCAACTTCTTCCTTAATAGCCACGGTTTTCTTAGGATGAACCAGGAGAACTTTCTATTGAACAGGTTTAACACCTGGGTAAGTTTTAATTTCATCCATAACAATGGAAGGATCGATTCCTAACATTTCCTCATAGCTCCAAGCGAAGACATCAAATAATTCATTGAATAAATCGGTATAAGAAACCACTTCCTCAAGTGAACAATTAGCACCGAGATTAATATTTTCCATGACACCCTCCTTGATTGAAATATCAATAACGATTGTAGAATAAATGTTGCCTAAATTCCCCTCAGAAATAGTATCGTGTGTAAGTATAGGAGATTGTGGAAAGTCGACAACATTGGGGGGAAGATAGAGTGTATATCTTCCTGTATTTCTTCGAGAGGTGGAAGAAAAGAGGATCAATGATGGTTATCATCCCAAGGTACTTTGTCAATGCTAAGCATTTCCATAATCGATTCGTCAAAAGGAAAAATCTTGGAAATGTAGTCAAAAGCAGAAGACAAGGAATTCAACCAATATGGCATCAAGTAAGTGTCGGGTGCCAATAGATGTTGGTCATTCATGGAGGGAGAGGTAGATTGAATAGTAGTGTACAAAGTCTCGACTGGACTAAGTGGCACATCATCACCTAGTGCATTGAACTTCAAAGGACTAGGTACAATCCAAGGATCAGATGATTCCAAGGAACAAATACATCATATTGATTGTGGAAATATGATGTGTGGTAGGCGGAAGCGGTGCAGGGAAGGTACCCATAAGTCTAGAGTCTTTTAAGAAGCCTACACCAACACTTTCATATGTGATCTTGTGATCTCCCAAGAAAGGAATATTGTTGGTAGCGGGAGTGTGAGCATCGAGTGTACAGTAATTTAATTGGTCGATAATGACAATTTTACCTTGATGAGGAAATTGTACACATTGAAACACCGAAGAATCTAGGGCAGTCATAACATAAAACCAACTTCTTCTGAGTAGAAAGTTGTAATCGAGTGGAGAATCAACTACCTTGACATCAACAGACACAATTTTTGCACCCAACTGAAGGGATAAGGACTGCAAGATTCCATGAGGATGGAAATATTGCCCATCAAATGATCATAACATCTAAGGGGATTGGTTAAATGCATGTGATTTTAAAACTTTCCAGCAGGCTAATGACATGACATAAGTATAAGCTCCCTCATCCAAGATAGTGCGGTGAATGTGTTGATTATGAACAACAACATTGATATGAAAAGTGAGTTGATGAGAAATTCGTGACTTAAAATTGTCTAGGTTAAATGTGATGTTATTAGACGACTCAGGATCAAAAGCAGCAATGGTAGCCAAGAGAATTCTATGTTGACTTGGGAAATGTTGTAGAACTTCTAGTGTAGACATAACACACGGTGTTTGGGCCAAATATTCAACAATGTTGTAGTTTTGGGTAGCTTGTGAACTAGGATTGAAGTTAGATTTATGGATGGTGCTCTTGGGAGGGTGTAGTATAGAGTCAAAAGTAGTTTTCTCTATCTGTAGTGACCCAGGGGGAGGACTAACAGAAGGATAAATAAAAGTCACGGGAGATGGAGCTGGTAAAGAACCGTTAGAGACCTTTTCTTTGTCAGGTTTAGCTGGCGTGTCATAATTCATAGAGTGAGTGGTTAAATCAATTACACTGAATGTATAAATGTGAGCACTCTTCGAGGCTTCATCAGTAGGAGGGTGGTTGGAACTGTCCCCTGGAGAGGGGGTTTGAACAACCATAGATTGTTGCTGAGGAAAAGGCTGTGTAAGCACGGTGAGTTGGGAATTTCCCTTGAAAAGTTTTGCCACTTCATCACAATGTGGACAATCTCGAGTGTAGTGATAGTCACCACAAATAAGACTTGGGAATTTCGGCTTCCGCTATGGTTTATTTTTGGCAGCAGGTGGTGGAGTTTGAGTTTTGGGTTGTTCATTAGTGTTATTCTTCAATGGATCGGTAGTGGAACGTGTAGAATTTGGAATCAACTCATACAAAGTACGATATTTTGAATAAACCAAATCTAAGTACTGAGCCTGAGCAATGGCTTCTTCGTCGGTGACTACACCGCCCATAGTGACCTCACAAGCAATCAGGGGTAAAAGGGATTTGGTAAACCATTCCACCAATAACTGGTCAGGAATTATTGCTTTGATCAACCTTCATCGTCGTCTCCACTCATGAATGTGATCAGAGATATGCATGGAGTTGGTTTGGTGAAGAGAGGTCAAGAGTTCAATACCTGTCTCGTAACAAATGGGTAGTTGAAAGTGCGTGAGAAAGGACATGGAGAGGGAGTTGAAATCTTGGAAAGAACCACGTGGAATTTCAATATACCACTTGGTTGTTGATCCCATAAGTTTTCACTGGAAGAGACGTAAACGTATAGAATCATCCATTAAGGAGTTTGATGAACACCATAAATGGAAAGTCATCACATGGTTATTTGGGCCTTCTCCAGGTTTATCGTAAAACTTTGGGATATCAGAAGGTAATTTAGCAGGAATCACTGGCCAACAAGGAGAATGTAGTATAGGATCATTGGTCAACCAAGACAAGTTTGGGAGATCTAGAGTTGCAAGGAAAGGTAACCAGCGGTTAACCTGAGGGTGATACTAGTGTGGCAGAGGGATACTAGTAGGACCATAAACTGGGTTAGATGGATAATTGTATCCAGTATGTCCTTCTATATCTAGTTGTTGTTGACCAGGATAAATAGGATTCGATGATGGTTGAGAAGCATTTACAAGTGGAGGATAACCTGATCGGTTCTGAGGATTATAAGTCACAGGATTTGATTTCAAACATTTTGTCCATGAGGAGGATATACATTAGTCCCGTGGGAATATAAGGTTGTTGTTGTCCTTAAGGATGTTGTGCCCCAGATAATTGTGGATTTCCTTGGAATGGAAGGTTCCAAGATAGATTTTGTGTTGCAGGTGCATTCTTTCCATACAATGGGTTATTGACTCCAGCCTGAGGTTGTCCCCCAAGTTGAGGTTGTGTCCCAATTGTAGGTTGAACCTCAAATTGAGGTTTCCCCCTAGTGTGAGGTTGATTGCCTATAGGAATCCGATAACCATAAGTGAATGAATGAATGGTGCCTCCAATTGGATTAGAGCCACCAAGGCCATATCCTCCAAATAAAGGTGTAGGTATAAAACCGATAACGATGTTATATCCAGGAGGAACAAAAATTCCATAAACTCTGGATGTAACATGTGCAGTGTTAGTAATGGAAGGATTTAGAGCTATGTACTCAGGGGGAAGTGATGGATTTGATCTAAGTGGTGTTCCAATTGGAGATTGGAGCGGTGTCACATTACTGGCAGGGATAGTAGAATCCACCATCTGGAGAGTAGGATTCGAGTGAGAACCAATCAACAATTGGTCTGCAATGGTGATGACATTACTGGTCATACCAGTAATGTGGTCTAAAGGTACCATGTAATTAATAGATGTCTCAGTCAATTGTGATTCCATAGGTCGATTGGGACCCGCTCCTAGGTTACCGTATAGATCACTTACTGTCAAAGGGATAGAACCAAAACTAGAGGTTCCAACCATATGAGCCAGGGTCCTAAATGATTCAGTTTGGAAAAGTGGATCCTCTACTCCAGATCCTGTGTTAGGTCCGGTGGGTATATCGGTATCAACAATATCTATAAATGCGTTAACGTGGGGTATACGTGGATTTTGTGAAACACTCAATGCTAGATTGATAAGGAGGCGAAAATCCTCTAAATATTCTGAAACAATTCAAACTTGTTCCAAAGAGTGTGTGCTTCCAACCTCAGAAGCTAGTTCATTATGAGGCTCTGGAGTGCCTTCTGATGAGTTGGGGAGCAAAGTTAGGTAACCTTCCATATCTTTCAGGGGTAACCCTTACATCCTACGTGAACGAGGAAGGTCAATGTTTCTTGAGCTAAGTAATGAACGAAAAAATAAATCTATGGCTGACTAAAGAAAAGAAAAAACATGCACTAATAAAATCTAGGAATTAAACCAAGAAAACAAAACCTTCTCTCGATGAGCGTACTAGTTGATGATTAAATCCAATGTTGCATGATCACGTCAAGAAGGGGCTAGGATATGATCAGGTGGAACAGTTACGATGGTGACCTGCTTAACGGACTTACATCTTGGTGCAAGCTTCCACACAATAATCATGGATTTACACTGCAAGGAGCCCGAGTGAGTTTGACCACCATTTGTTCTAGGTACAACAAAGACTTCCCTTCACCGTCACCTTGCGTAAAGACCCTAAATATTATGGCTATTAAGGACACCAATTCGCAGTCAGTCCCTGGGTGGGTACAGTCAACGGTCCAGTCCAAACATATGGGAAGGATAACAATTCTGAAATCCTTCGAGAGAACTAAGGATAAGTGGAATCATAGAACTCCATAGGACTCCAAATGGATTGGGAATTCACAAAGCACCGAGACCAAATGAAGACAGTTGAGCCTCAAGAAGAACCGCCAATATACGATCTGAGTACTATGAATGGTTGAACCATAGAGGGATAATCTTTGTAACTCTCTTGAACGTGACCTCGTGCGTAACCCCTGTGTGAGAGGGGGATCTCAGAAATATTATATGAAAATTGGATTTTCTTTCCCTATCGCAAGATTCTAATGTTTCGTTTTCGTGCTTTGGAGAGTTGTACTCGGAGCCTAATCCAAAACACTAATACTAGTCTAATGTTGGTGGAATATTCTAAAAACAAAATGTTCTAGATCAATTTTAATTAGTGTTTATTTTCATGGTTTTTCTTTACTCAGAGGTGTATGAGAGTGAAACTGATGATATTATGACTCAATTCCCAAAAAATGAATAATAAATGATAAGCAATCTTTTATTTCAATGAATGTCTATTTAAGGGAAGGATAAGGAATTTTTCTTTCACTGTTAAACACTAATATGCAGTAACATCATGCAATCGTTCTCAATCAAGAATCCAACATAATGCTAAAATATTCAAAAAATGGTTCTAATATCCAAAAACCAATCGTTAAAATATATCCTTTTATTTAAATGTGAATGATAGTCAGCTTGATGTAAATATTCCTATGTCAATCAGACTTCAAGATCTGTGAGATTTAAGCAATCAGAAGCAAACTTCACATAAACAAAAACACACTCTCACTATGATCAAGTACGAAGAAAAAAAACAAGCAAACTTGCAAAAAGAAAACCAAAAACTCAAACAAGAGGAATTGCTTGAAAAATGACCTCAAAGATAAAATGGAACAGTGCATAGATCTCTGAATTTCCTTACAACAAATTTCATACAATCAGATAAATGAGAAAGTATTAGATCGACTCAAAATATCAAAAAAGAAGAGTGACTCAAAGAAAGGAAGAGAGATTCAAAAATCCAAACATAACATCATAAATTATTAGAAATCAAATGATTGGAGGCTAAACCAAAGACACATTGAGGTAGTAATACTCATGAGCAGATAAATCAACAAAATCTACACTCAAAGATGGATTCCCAAAAGATTTTTTAGCAGAAAAAGACCAACACTCTGGTGTCAAGGGCACCATAGCATTGCAACGCTCTGTGGGAGCCTGCAAGGGTGAGCTGTCTCTCTGGATGTAAAGGCAGGGGAGTGCTAGCCTCTGAGGAAAAGAGAAACTTGCCCATAAATTAAAAAAATCAAGAAAAATCTGAAATTCAGTGTGTATGGGATGAATCCAAAAACCAACAACACATCTAAGAACCATAAAAATATAGTGAACAGGATCTAAAGGTGATCAAAGGCCAAAAAAAATACCAAGGAAGGAAACCAAAACGGAAAGATTCGATCCCCAGTGGAGTCACCAATTTCTATTATAGGAAAATCTGCCTATGGACAACTGAATTCCCTCTTGGATCTTAGATCCCTAGGATCCCTCTTGGATCCTAGATCCCTATTTGGACACTGACATTCCTTCTAATGAAGCTAAACTAGTCAAGGAAGAAGAAGAAAAGAGTATAAATACCTTTAGTGAAGTTTGTCCTTACTTGATCCAGGCTGATCTTGATCTCCAAGATCTTCAGAAGGTCCTGCAATCCATTGAACATTAAAGATAGAACATACTTCCTATTCTACCATGATTAGCTTCAAAATATATCTATCAAAAGGAACAAGTTCATGAAAAATACAAAAAACTTGAAGGAAACATGCCAAGCACATATATATTAATGAAAACAAAGCAAAGTGATTACAACTGTAGATGTAGATGCAACATCCTAACCAAGCTCTCTTTGTCCAAACCCTTGCTCAAAAGTTCCAAAATCAGAATGACTATACTTTCACTGATTATTCTCCCTTATGAGATCATAATTTTGATGCCTTCAATTTCTCCCCCTTTTACCATGAGGATGCCTCCTTATATAGGCTTTGAGAGGCCTAACCACCTTAGATATTCTTGGGATATGTTGAGGATATTTCTCCATTAGTTGTGGATCCTCCCTAAGATCCAACCTTGACCTCATATTCGAATCAAACTGACTTTAGAGATAAGGGGGATCTTCCCCTGATTTCCTCAACAACACAACGCTCCCCTAGAATGGTGCACAGAGTGTTGCAAGACTCCCCCAAAGGAAGGCAAGGAGCGCTAGTGCTCCCTGCTAGTCGGTAGGGGAGAGTTGCCCTTCAAAAATGATTTTCAAGTGGTCTTTCTCAAGGAAAAATCTTTTTACTCTTCGTCAAATGACATATCCTTATTTTAACTAGTCTCTGAGGATGTCTCAAGTGTTCCTGTGATGTCGTTTGACATAGGAAAGATGACAGTATGGTATTTGCAACACTTATGACACTTGTGATGTTTGCGACATTTGTGGCCAAAGTGCGACACTTGTGACACTTGTAATGACGACAGTAGGTCATCATTGAAGTGAGTAATTTTGATGTGTAACATAATGTACTAAGTAGCAAAGATTATGCAATCCGAAAAGAGTTTGAATATGTATTTAAATAAATATTTGGGCTGCCAATGAACAGAGATATTGATTTCTCCATAAATTTGATTCCTGGAGTAGCCCCAATATCCAAGACACCTTATAGGATGAGTACACTAAAATTGAAGGAGTTGCAAACGCCGATGGAGGAAATTATAAAGAAGGGGGAAGTATTCCCAAGTGTGTCACCTTGGGGTGCCCCAGTATTATTTGTGAAGAAAAAGGATGCAACCTTGAGGATTTTCATTGACTTCAGGTAGTTGAGCAAGGTAACTGTGAAGAAAAAGTATCATTTTCCAAGGATAGATGATCTCTTTGATAAACTGAAAGATGCTAAAGTATTCTCAAATATCAATCTTAAGTCATGTTATCACCATGTAAGAACTAATGAAGAATAAAATAGAAATACTACCTTTATAACAAGGTATGGACGTTATGAGTTCATAGTGGTGCCATTTGGGTTATCAAATACACCAAATAACTTCATGTGTTTGATGAATGGCATTTTCAGAGAATACCTAGATATGTTTTTCATTGTATTTTTGGATGACATACTTATTTACTCAAATTATGAAGAAGAGAGTGAGCATCACTTGAGTATGGTGCTACAAGTATTGAGAGAACATCATCTATTTGCAAATTTCAGCAAGTTCTCATTCTACTCGAGGAACATACATTACTCTGGGAATATTATTTCATAGAAAGGGATAGCAGTGGACCAAGAGAAGATAAAATCCATTTAAGGGTGGTCAACACCAAGGAGTGTCTTTTAGGTGAGATCATGTTAAATTAAATATTAGTTTATAATGGTCAATTAGAAATTAGACTTAGGCATTAATAAATTCAGAGTGATATCAGGTTAATTTATTTTATTTTAGGTCAGATATTTTCTTTTAGGTTATATTTTCACTTTATCCCACATTCATAAAGTGGTTTGACTCTACTTGATTGTAACCTATATAATAAAGCTATTTTCTCTCTTATTTCATTGATTAAATAAAGACAGTTAACCTTATTAAAGTTATCTTGGTTTCTGTGTGTGCTCAATTTCCGTTACATGGTATCAGAGCGAGTTTGGGGCCACGGAGTCTGGGAGCACGTGAAGACCTAGTGACTGTTGTCGGTAGTGATGGATCGAGGGATCGCCAGCGTAGCACACTCAAGGAGCCGAAAGGGTTTCGGATCAGCTAGAGTCGGGTTCATTTGATTTTTCGGTTTTAAAAGCCATATTGTAGGTATTTTTCCATTATTTATCTGCTAAGTTCAGTATTTTACAATCATCTATGGCTACATTGACCAACATCATGTTGGAAGGAAACCAAAATTTCTCTAGGAAGAACTACAATACCTGGAAGCAACGCATGTTGGCCATTTTTGCGTATCGGTTCCTGTCAGATGTTGTTCTGGGCACAAGTCCTCATCCCACGGTTCCAAGTAAAGACAAGGACAAGTTTGATGGCCAAGACAGAGAGGTCGTGATGGTGATCAAATTGTCCATGAAAGATGAGATGCTACCTGAAGTTCAGAATGGGAAGACTGATGTAGCGATCTGGAAACAGTTGAAAGAGACCCATGATATTTCAGATAAGGTTCAAGCATTATTTTTAAATAATATGTTGTTCTCGATCAATATGAGTGAGGGTGACTCTCTCCAATATAACTTACTCAAGATCAAGGACATCCAGGAGCAGTTGGAGGCCACTGGTCGGAAGATGGCAGAAGAGGACATGGTGGTGATCACACTGAATAGCTTGCCAGGGTCCTACGAGCACTTCATTGAGACCATGAACATCACAGCTACAGACGTTGACTTGAAGTTTGGAGAGCTATCCAATAAGCTCTTGCAGCAAGACAGGTGGAAGAAGAAGTTTGGGAGCAGCAGTGCGACAGAGGGTTTAGAGCAGGCCTTTGCAGCCAAAGCTAAAGGCAAAGGCAAATGGACAAGGAAACCTGGTCTAGGAAATGATGAGGATGCCACCAAAAACTCAAAGACCATCACTTGTCATTACTGTGGCAAGAATATCCATATGAAGAAGCACTGCAGAAAGTGGATGGCATATCAGAAGCACAACCATAGAGGGTCTCAGTAGAAGGCCCATGTCGCAAAGCACACGGAGGAGAAGGAGGCAGTGTTCTATGCCTTTATGGCCTGTACACAAGCAGATCAATCCAAGTCATTTGCTTGGTTTGTTGATTCAGGTGCATCCAAGCATTTCACCAATTGGAAATATTAGTTCACAGAGTTTACACCTAGTCCATCCAAAGACTTGATGATCTTCGGTGGAAGCGAGGAGTATAATATAGTCGACAAGGGGAATGTTCAGATTTCCTTTGGAGGAAAGATGCTTATGTTTCTCAACATCCACTATGTGCCAGGTATGGAGCTTAATCTTCTCTCAGTTATTCATATTATGAGGCACTCTCCTCACTTGGATGTCAACTTTAGCAATCACAAGTGCTATATCGTTGACAAGAATACCAAGAAGATCGTTGCTCTTGGTATGGAGGACCATGGTCTGTTCCAATTGGTGGATATTGGGCAGGGAAGAGAGCATGCACTGAGAACGAAGAGTGCATCATACATCTGCACACTATGGCATCACAGGTATGGGAACCTCAATTTTAACTACCTCTCTCAGTTGGCATGAGAGAAACTGGTAGATGGAATTCTAGACATTCAACAGAAGATTCAGGGAGTTTGTGGAGCTTTCCAAGAAGGGAAGCAACATCGAGAACCATTTGATGAAGGACAATATTGGAGAGTGTAGAGGGTCCTTTAGCTAGTTCATGCAGACGTATGTGTACAAATGAACACGACATCAATCATCAGTGCCAGGTATTTCCTTCTGTTTGTTGATGATTTCAGTAGGAAAATGTGGGTGTATTTTTTGAATTTGAAGTCTGACATGTTTAAAGAATTTCAAAACTTTAATGCATTAGTTGAGAATAAGTCAGGTTGTCATATTACCTCTCTTATATATGATAATGGTGGATAATTATGCTCCAAAGAATTCAATAATTTTTGTGCTAAACATGGGATCAAGAGACAATACACCACACCCTATACTCCACAACAGAATGGGGTGGTTGAAAGAAAAAACCACACTATCACAGAGATGTTCAGATGTATGTTGCAGAACATGTGTGTTCCTAACAGGTTTTGGGCAGAGGTAGTGTTCACAGTAGTGTACTTGTTGAATAGATATCCCATGATGGCGGTAAAGAAGAACACTCCAGAGGAAGCATGGTCTGGAAGAAAGCCCAAAGTAAGTCACTTGAAGGTCTTTGGTTTTACTGCTTACACTTGGATTCCAGCTGCGAAACGAACCAAGTTAGATCCAAAGAGTAAGAAGATGATGCTTAAAGGGTATAATGACACCCATAAAGCTTACAGATTAGTTGTCGTTGACACTTATAAGGTGAGCTTTGTCAAAGATGTTGTTGCGAATGAGGAGGTTGGACCCTTCCATACTCCTCCCGCATTCAAATTTACTGAGCAACCATAAGTCATTGAGCATTCAGGTGTCAAGCTTCTGATAGCTCCACCTGAAGGGGGGAAATATTCTGAGCATGATGATGAGGAGTCAAAATAGGATGAGTCTCCTAGGTCATTCAGATAAGTAGATTCTGAAGAAGGAAGCCCAATTCATGGTGGAAATACTGACTTGGCAGCCAGGGATTCCAAAAGACCCAAGTGGTGGCACAACACCACTGGAGATGTTCAGATAGGAGAGATGATTGAGGGAATATCATCACGAGGTAAGAGTAAACAATAGACTGACACAGTCACCTTTGATCTTATGGCCAATATTCAAGAGATCTATGAGCCTCAGGTATTCAAGGAGGCAAAATGAATACCTGAATGGGAAAAGGCCATGGAGGCTGAACATGAAAGTTTGATGAAAAATCAGACTTGGGATCTCATAGCTCTTCCATCAGGGAAGAAACCCATTGGCTGCAAATGGGTGTACAAGGTCAAGTACAAGTCAGATGGTACACTTGACAATTACAAAGCACGGTTAGTTGTGAAAGGATTCTCTCAGCGAGAAGGCATTGACTATGAGGAGACTTTTTCTCCTACAGCGAATATGAGCACTATTCATCTTTTTCTAGCCATGGTAGCACAACAAGGCTAGAAGGTTCGCCAGATGGACGTGAAAAAGTTCTTTCCTCAATGGATATTTGAAGGAAGTGGTATACATGTGCCAACCAGAGGGGTTTTAGGTTGCAGGTAAGGAGCATCTAGGTTGCAGACTAAAGAAGGCTATATATGGTCTGAAACAGGCACTGAGGGCATGGTACATCAATATTGATAGGTATTTGGTTCAGCAAGGGTTCCAGCGGAGTCCTTCAGATTCCAACTTATATGTCAAAAGAATTGGTAATGAGATCATTCTTTTGGTTATTTATGTGGATGATATCATTATTACAGGTAGTGAGGAAGATGCAATTACATGGATCAAATCCAACATGAGCAAAGCATTTGACATGACAGATCTAGGCCTCCTACACTATTGTCTGGGTGTATA
>SNQJ01S0025921.1:50098-63349 GCA_010110895.2 Picea sitchensis
TTATAATGGTCAATTAGAAATTAGACTTAGGCATTAATAAAGTCAAAGTGACGTTAGGTTAATTTATTTGCTTTTAGGTGAGATATTTGCTTTTAGGTTATATTTTCACTTTATCCCACATTCATAAAGTGGTTTGACTCTACGTGATTGTAACCTATATAAGAAAGCTATTTTCTCTCTTATTTCATTGATTGAATAAAGACAGATAACCTTATTCAAGTTATCTTGGTTTTTGTGTGTGCTTGATTTCCGTTACAGATCATTCATGGGACTTGTAGGTTACTACGCAATATTTATTAAAGGATTCTCAAAGATTGCACACCCAATCACTTCCTTGCAAAAGAAGGGTGTGAAGTTTGAGTGGACATTATAACGTGAAAGAAGTTTCTAGCACTTGAAGTATTTCTTGACTAGTGATACAATATTGAATATTTCTTATCCATATAAATACTTCATTGTATGCACAAATTCATGTAAAGGACTTGGTGGAGTTCTTAGTTAGAATGGACATGTATTTTTCTATGGATCAAGAAAATTAAAGGAACATGAAAAACACTATGCTAATCGTGATTTGGAATTGGAATCCATAGTGCATGACTTGGATATGTGGAGGCACTAACTCATGGGGAAAATATTTGAGTTGAGGATAGACCATAGTGGTCTGAAATATTAATTTGGACATCCAATTCTAAATGCCAGGAAAAGAAGGTGGTTAGAATTCCTCAGTGAATATGACTTTAATATAGATCGTATCGAGGGTAAAGAGAACAAGGAGGTGCATGCACTCCACACGAGAGTGAATGAGATGAATGTTACATCCATTATCATGTACACATCATATTTAAAAGACACAATTTTAGAGGATGCAAAATCAGATCTACAATACATGGAAATAAAGACAAAATTATACCAAGGTATTTTGCAGCAGAAAATCGTGAATTTTGAGTTAAAAGAGAACAAAATGATTTTATATAGAGGTAGAATTTATGTTCCAAATTTTAAGGAATTGACAAGTCTAATATTAAAATAAATGCATAATTTTCTTTATGCTGGGCACCCGGGTTACCAGAAGACTATTAAAGTTGTCAAGAGCCAATATTATTGGCTAGGTATGAAGAAAGAGGTTGTTGATTTTATTTCCAAGTGTTTGGAATGTCAAAAATTCAAGGTTGAGCACAAACATCCAGCTGGTTTGTTACAACCATTACCCATTCCTGAGTGGAAATGGGAATTTGTAACAATGGGTTTCATCACCAAGATTCCCAAAATAACCAAGCAACACGATTCCATCATGGTGGTGGTGGATAAGCATACTAAATCTTCCCACTTTATTCTAGTAAAACTCACTCACAAGGCAACCAACATTGTTGATATTTATATGAGAGAAATTTCTCGACTACATGGTATACCCAAGACAATTGTGTCTAACAGAGATCCAATATTTACATCAAATTTTGGGAAAGGATTATTCAAGGGATTTCAGACTAATCTAAACTTTATCACAACCTATCATCCAGAGTCAAATGGGAAAACATAGAGGGTGAATCAAGTGATTGAAGATATTTTGAGGATGTATGTGATGGAAAAACCATGAAAATGGGAGGATTATTGATGTAGGAGCATCACTCCACCTCAACACACACCAGTTGATTATCATGATTGGTGCGCATTCAAGGAAGGGACAAGTGTCGCCCTCTCATTTTTCCTTCAAACTCTAGATCATAATTAAGGAAATAAATGCTGACAAGTTGGAAGAGCCAAGTTGTGTTTTCGCACAAGCTATAGATAAGGTCACCATTAAGTGGCTGATGGTAGGAGAGATCTGTATCTGATTCAGATCAGACTTCCATCATTGTAATATGCCTCGTTAGTCAAGCATTTTGAATGGTGATTAGACACCACTAGATTAGTTTGGAGGGAAGCTCGTTGAGCCCCTCTTGTATAAATATTTGTATTGTATGCCCAATAGTGGTTGTTGTTAGTTTCGGTTTTGGTAGTGATCATGATAGGGAGATTAAGGAGATTCAAGACTCAGATGAAATACAGACTCATATATTGTAACAGACATTTATATTAATATAAAGAACATTTTTTCCTGTATGAGATGCTTTCTATGTGTTTTATTTGTTTATGAATGTTTATGGTGTAGATTTATGTGTTATGATTCATCTGCAAGGATAGAGTTAGAGTTATCTATCTATGAGTGTGTTGAAATAATTTTGGGTTCTTTAGGTTGAGTGCAAGGACTGGGGGACAGAGAGTTAAACTCTATGAGCCAACGCAAGGAGTGTGTTTCTAAACTCTTTTGAGTCAGAAAATAATGTGCCAGGATGACACACCATAAAAATTCATAGACTCAAAGTGGAATTTCATGTTTTCTTAATACCTTGGAAAGAAAGTCTATGCAGGAAGAAGCATAGCACAGAGTTATTGAATACTCTGTAAGACTCTACTAGGAGGGAATTGAGTGAGTGTGAGCACGCACAGAACCAACACATTATGGAGTGTTGAAGAGGTTGAGAGAACCCCAGGGTTGTTGAATACTCTGAGGAAGGAGATATTTGCAAGTGTGCACTGAAGAAGGAAAGAAGATTCCTTAACAATTCAGGAAGGGATCAGGGACAAGACATCAAAAGGCTCAAACAAGCACAAGGAGTGTGCCTAGGGTAAGGTATGTTCATCTTACAAGCTCAGGGGAAGACAACTAAGTTTCCAAGAGGGCATTAGAAAGTCCATAGAAGGACGAAAGAGAGCCGAGAAACTTGAAGGTTTCAAGCCGAGAAAAATCTTAGGAGAGTTATCATAGAACTCTGTAAGGAGTGCAGAAAAGGGAAAAGACCAACCTAAGCCTCAAGAAGAAGTTGTGTTAAGTTTCCAGAAGGAACGGGGACTTGTAGAAGTCCAGAAGGTAGTGAAATCATCTATCGTCGGTGTTGAAACATATATATTTTTCTAAACTTTAGACTAAAATAAGTTTCATTTTTGTTTAAATAAAAACAAAACAAAAAAACAAATGCACTGAATACCATCCTCGAATGAAGCCTTTTGATTATTACAACTATCTAAAATTCTTAAAAGATTATGGATCTGCCTATTTATTAACGAATCAAATTATATAAAGGTGTTGTTTCAAAACATCAGGAGTCAGGGTTTCATGAAGTATAAAGGTTCAACATTGAGCATCTTCGAAGTCTCAATACTCGAATTCATGAAAGTATTAAATGTTAAAAGATGGCTTGATTAAAGATTAAGAACAATTAATGATAAGTAAATCTCATTGTGATCTCGTGATTCGGGAGTCCTTACATATAATAGCTTTGGAAGTCCTGATACCCGAAACCCCGTCATTCTAAAACTAATCGTGATTAATTAGAAGACTTAAATACGATTATACTCAATTAAACCCATCGCGATATCGCGTTTCGTAAGTTCTGGTTTAAACTGTTATAAAGATCTCCGAGATCCGAAGCGTCAAAAATTGATTAAATGATAAGTATGATCAATTAATGTACTAAATGATGATTATTCTCTAATTAATCTATTGCTTAATGATAACTTCGATACATTCAAATTCTGCACTTTTCCCGAGTATGAAACTCCAAAAATCAATGACATTAATTGAATTTATGGAAATTATTTCAATAATATCTCGGACTACTACTCAAATATAATTCATTAAAGGAAATAAATGTTGTGTGGATAAGAATTGCTATAATAAAATTAAAAGGGTTTTGGATTTCAAATTTCGTTATACGCATTCACTGAGCATTGTGTTTTCAGCTAAAGAGTTTTTACACATTTCCTGTGACAGATAGAAATATCCAAAGATCTTATATTATGTCTCCAAAGAAAGCACCGAGATCGACTGGTGAAAACTCGAATCAGGGCACAAACATTATATCAGATACTTCACCGAGGAACATAGATACTGTCAAAACCTGGACGCATGTATGTAACATCCTCCAGCATGAACTGATAAACTACTTGGATGATTCAAGTGATAATGAAAAGGAATATTTATCTACAAAATACAAGATTATTGCTCAGGCAGAGCTGCACAAGGTAGGAACAAGGCCGAGGCTTTTAACTTACAATGACATGATTGGATGGGCACTGGATCATGTGGATATCCCAACCAGAACTATTTTCAATTCTTAGAAGATAGTTGTTGGGTATTTAGGCCAGAACACATACAGGTGATGTACAAACTGCCTCTAACACCAAACTTCATTTACAATTCTAGTTTCTTAGTAAATTTCAACAAGAAAGAGTGTGATCAATATGGAAAAATCTTGTCCGACTTGATCAAGGACTGGTGTTCATGCCTCGAAAAGTTCAGAGCCGACTCTCACGACATATACTCAATATCATCGCTTGAACCACATTTCATGTATATATCCATGATGATGTGCAGAATCTATGGAAAAGAGAACACAACCCATTTATTTATACCATGGGTACCTATTATGCACTCAGTGTTGGAGGGGTTTTCATTTGACTGGGCCAAGATATTGTCGGATAGTCTAACTAATGAAATTACAGAATACCAGATAAAAAAATCCAAAGGGAAATCAATGTCATTCTTCATGTCATATTATATTATGGATGCCATTTGTTTCATGATGCCTTTCCCACTGATGAGCTAGAACTGGACTCCAGGTAACACATAACCAATTCATATTTATCATTCAAAGATCTAGGAAGACAAGGCAAAATATTTCTTTTATGAAATATGTAATTGGGTAGTGGTCCCGATGCACATTGTTATATTTGTTCACCCACCTTGTAGAATTTTAGACAAGATTGTGGTTAACGTGGGTAAAGTGGCAGACTAGTACATCGAGGAACACTTCTCTTATATCAGATTTTTTGGTTGTTCAGTTCTCCCATATCCTTTACCGCATTTTTTACCAAACCGACTAGTGTGTCGCGAGGTTGCATGACAAACTGTACTCGGTGGGATTAGCAAAGAGCTCAAAGTGGTGCAGAAAAAGGTATGGCCATATTTTCCTTTACACATTGGTGTGTTTTCTTTATTAGATTCCAGACACTCCAAAGTGGAGGTTGCAGCCTTAGAAGAAATAAATCTAGTCAACATTGAATTCAAGAAGCACGACCCAGAGAAGGTCGTGGGTAACCATATGGAAATTTGCAATCTTAAAAGGTATGAACATGAAGATTCCCCTTAGGATGAAATGTTTTGAGGGGTGAAGTATTACCAAGAGGGTTTGAGCTGAGTTCGAGATCTATCACCTGAACAAACGATTGATTTTTACAACTTCTAGATTCACTGAAGAAGTGGCCTCCCTAAATTATTACAAGGAGAAAAAACAATGTTTTCAACTACACAACAAACAGAGGCCCAAAATCCTGAAGCCATAAGTTCTAACAAACAAGAATCCTTAGAAAACCAAGAGAAATCTGAGTTCTTGACTCAGAAAGAAGATATGCTAGAGATAGATATATTAGATAACCAGGCCAAAGATCAATTAGAGACATTAACAAAGCAAGGAAAAGATAGACCACTATCTTCACCAGATAAATCAACTACAAACATGGCCGAAAAGAATTTATCTACAGAGATCGACAACCCCATTCAGTTTGTCACGCCATTACAGTTCACCAGAGGGAACCCCGATATAGATGCAATATTCATAGGATATCTCACACCTATCCATATCAAAGAGATACCTCCCTCCGATTTATTTTTTAATAAGAATAGGAAAGTTGTGGTGAATTAAGAAATTCACTAGAAAGAGGGTGCAATGGTCAAAAAGAACATAGTACTATTGGATGGACAAAATCTGGAAGAAGAAGACTTTGCTACAGAAGTAGCAGGCTCCTTGGGATATTTTGCAACAACTAACCTATTCTCAGTTGATAATATGAAAGAAATACTGAAGTAGAGGAATCAGATGATAAGTCAGTTGAAACATCAAATAAGGAATATAGAAAAGAATGTTAGAGATGAAGCCAATAAGGAACTAGAACAGGCTAGAGCTAGTGATAAACAAGAAATCCAATTGCTCAAGTCTAGTCTCGATGAGATGCATAATAAGATGAATGTGAGCGAAAGACGAACTATCCAGCAAGATGAGTTGGTAAAACAATTACAAGACAAGGTCAGTTCCACTGAAAAAATGGTTGTGGACATAACACTGTTTCAAGATAAAGCATTCAAAGTGATAAAAAAATAGGAAATAGCACAACAAAGTTTTTTTGCGAAGGTAGAAATCATCCAAAGTCATTTTCGAGAAGTAAACCAATCATTGGAAAATATTGGTTTCAAAGAAAAAGAGGTTCCTGCAGCCCGAATCACTTTTCAAGAAGTGGTTGTTTCATCGGCTAGGTAAGGAATATTTGTAACTCCCAGATTGACTGTTGCAAAATAGGTCAGATGTGATAGAATATTAAATACATGGGAAGCCAATATAGCCAAGAGTAAAAGAACGTCCAAGGAAATAAAAGAGGATTGTGAAGAGGTTTTCCATTTGCTTAGTAAAGAATCATTAGGCCTTGGAAATGATGATGGTTCTGAAATACTAGGACAAATCAATATTGTAAAGAATCAAATTGAGGTCAAAGAAAACTTAGAGGCAACTCAAGATGAAAATTCATAGTTAAAGAAAATTGCCATCACTCAAATAGATAGATGGCTGGTAAATCTAAATTTACAGCTACAATCAATGATTTCTGAAGATAAAAGGATAGCAGATAGGTTGCCACAATTACGAAAGAGGTTGTATCTTTTTGAGGCAAAAGATGTGACAGAACCTTCTAGACTAATAGTACAATTTCTAAGCAGGTGTGTGGAATTTCTTGAGTGAGGAAAAGGGAGTACTTAAAAGAATCAATGAAGTAACATGTCTGTTTCTGTTTCTGTCAATATGAGAAAGAGATCAAGAAGATCCAAGTGAAACAGTTCAAGTTTTCATTTTGTAACTGTCATTACCTAGGAATAACGAGAATTCCAACCGCCTAGGGTTGAGAATCTCTTGTATAAATATATTTTCAAAAGACTAAAGAGATGTGGGATTTTTTCCAGATGTAGTAGAGAAAGATCTCCTCATTAAGGATTAATACAAATACAGACCAGAGATTCCACATTTTTTTCATTTGAGTTATGTGTTCTTTTGTGTTTCCATATTCTGATATCTTTTTATATATCTCTTTGATGAATTCTTAATCGCAATTTAGTAAAACATCTACAGTGGTTACTTTTCTTTTAGTGATTTAATAGTGCAGAGTTGTTCCTCTATTTTAATGTTAGTAGATACAAGACCTATGAGTTAATTTGATCACTACATTATATGCTTCATTAAAGGTTATATCATCTATTTTCTTCTCCTGTAGAAAAGTAAGATTCTTCTGTAATATATGCATTTCTTCATATAACATCTTTATGTTTTTCTCTCATTACACACACACTTTTAATTTTAACTTAGACATGAAAGATGACCTTTGAACCATTATGTTGTTAATTCATTTTTTAGGAAATTTTTCACATAACAGAGGTAGAAAACACAACACTAAAAACCTTTTTATTTCTGGATGCCTTGACATTATACTTTGAAGACTTAAGTATAAACTTAGGAACAACATCTTTTTGGTGCCGTTGTTGGGGAGCGGAGAAACAAAGTTATTTTTCCCTGGGAAGAACGACATTGGTAAGTTTCTTTCTTTGATAGTGAAGAAAGATTGAATACATTATAAGGCTAATTTTATTTTTTATCTTTCACTTGGCGACTCCACGATTAATAAACTGGAATTTAATCGAAAGAATACCAGAAAGAATCTAGACGATAAGCATACTTCGCATGTATATGATCCTAAAAAACTTTTGAAATCAAGAGGATATCTTAAACAGACTATTGCATCAACAACAAAAGTTTATCAATCCAAATCTAATACTAAAGTTTTATTTGAACCATTAACTTCACAAGAAGATCTTACCCAAACTCTTTTTGGAGAAACATCTACGAATAGAATCGAACATGAAACCATAAAACCTGAGATAGTTTTTCTTGACTTAGATCCTGTTGGTTCTCCCGTCTATACACCCTATAAATCCAAGGAACCTAGTCTTCATTTTCCTGCACCCTCTTTTCAGATTTTCTATCTCCTGAGCCTTTTTTCGCTTAATCTTGAAGGAGCTGAAAGTTCAGTACACATTCTCGAAAGTCCTTCCTATAATCTCAAAGATTCATCTCTTAAATTATCAATGGTTACGGCTGGATTAGGTGGCACTGTAGGTGCTTTCGGAGGTGGAGGAGGAGGTGCTCAACCACCACCCCCACGCCAACCCCCAAGATTTTTAGCAAAAGTAGTTGTTAGGTATGCTCCTTTGGTTTTCCTAGTTACCCTCCATGATTTTCCCAAAAATTATATGAAAAACATGCCAAAGTTCACTGGAGAGGGAGACTTAACTACTACCAAACACATAAATTTCTTTGATCAATTCGCTGACATCCTTGGTCTAGAACATGAGGATGTTTTTTCAAGACTCCCAGTTCAAACTTTCAAAGGACATGTGAGAACTTGGATCCGAGGACTATCGGAAGGTTCCATAGGATCATATGATGAGTTGGAAAATGATTTTATCAGACAATTGGGACAAAGGAAAGATCATCTTTATTATATAACCAAGTTTGGAGATTTGAGAAAGAAAAACTCAGAAACAGTTCCTGATCCTCTCAGCCTGCAGCAAATGTAACTTTTGTTGGGGCTTTTGATCCTGATTTTTCTTTATTGTTGAGGGAAAGAAGATCTGTTGACCTCACTAAAATGCAGGATGATGTCATATAAATTGAGTCAAATATGATGGCATCCGGGAAGTTAAAAGATAAATTCGAATAGGGAAATAAAGAAATCAGATGGTATATAGAACAAGTAGGAACCTCTCAATCCGGGAGGCCTTCACAAGATAAAATGGATGACATGGAAAAAATAATCAAAGAAGTATCAAATAAAAACTGTAAAATGGAATTAGACCAATCTAGGAATGAGAAGTTCCCTAGGAAAGATTTTAGAAGGAACCCTAATCCTCAAATACAACAAAGATAGATCAAGAATGAATATCAAAAGATGCAGGCCCACTTTAAGAACAAAAATTTCATAGGGGGAGAAGACATGTGAAACTTTGAGGAGTTAGAAGAAGATATGAATAATCTTGGTGATGATTGCCAAGAACCTCTTTTAACAAAACAAGACTATCAAAGGTCTCTAAATACAGAATGTTGGTCTAATCATAAGGAAGGCATAAATAATACAGAAGAATATGCTTATCAAGGAATCGTCGAGAATATAATGGCCGAACTTTAGAAGAAGTATAATCTGAGGCCTAGAGATAGAAATATCACAACTGCTCAACCAAAGAAAATTATGTCGAAGACAAAAGACAATGAGATAGTTTCACCGTTAGATGAGACACATAATATCAAAACAAAATTAGTCAGAACCCAGACTGTAAAAACAAACTCAGCTGAAACAAAAGAAACACAAACCGATAAATCAGAAAAACAAAAAAGATAGAAATCCAAACTAGGGAAGTCAATAAGATAATGGGAAATTTCAATCTAGAGAATGAGATTAATAAGATCAAGATCCCTGTACCCCTGGATGAATTGGAAAAAAACCCCACATACAGAAAACAAATTGCTAAAATGAAAAATTTTTCTAATACTGAAAGTTAGGCCAACGTCATAAATTTAGAAGATGATAAACCGAATATAATTTTTGGTCCACATTTTGAAGGTGCCAGAGATATTGTCGCTCCTTTTTACATTACCCTAACTATACATGATCATCTTCTTCATAATTGCATGTTGGATTCTGGAGCTTCCCACAATGTGATGCCCAAAGGTATTATGGATAGACTTGGTCTCGACATTACTCGAACGTACGTGGATCTTTATTCTTTTGATTCAAGAAAAGTTAAATGTTTGGGTATGATTAAAGATTTAGTGGTTAATCTTGCACAGATTTCTGTAAAGAGTGTTTAGATGGATGTGGTTGTTGTTGATATACCACCAAAGTATGGCATTTTTTCATCTAGGTCTTGGGGTGATAAACTCGGAGGATCCCTTCATCTTGACATGACATACACTACAATCCCAATCTTCGGTGGACAGGTCACCCAACTGTACATAGAAACAAGGATGGCGTACACAGTAAGTGATCCGCTTAATCCGAATAATGATATTGTTTATGTTGCGGATCAGGATTTAGGAAATTGTATTTTATCCATTGATGATGATTTAGATGACTGTATAGAAGAAAATTGTACAGAAAAAAAAAAAATAGAAAAAAAAAATTAAAGATGTATATAGTACTGGAGTTTGGAAAATATATTTTGATGGTGCTTCGTCTTGTGAAGGAGCAGGAGCTAGAGTGCTTTTTATAGCACCTGGAGATGAGTTTATGATTCATTTTTCTTACAGGTTGCAGTGGGACATAGATTACACTAATATTCTATGTGAATATGAATCCCTAGTCTTAGGATTAGAGGCTGCCAGAAAGTTAAAAATTAAAAACTTGGAAGTCTATGGTGATGTAGAATTAATCATAAAACAGATAAATCGTCAGTACCAAGATAAACACCCAAGTTTGAGGTCTTACATGAATTGTTCTTGGGATATGATTGAGAATTATTTCTCATCAATTAATTTTCACTACATTCCCGGAACAAAAAATTAACAGGAAGATTTATTGGCCAAAGAGGATTCAACGTTTGTACCCCCTACAATTTTCAAATTGAAGTATCATATAGAAATGAGACATAGACCTTCAATACCGAACAATGTGCAACACTGGCAGGTGTTTGAACATGATGAGCAAATTAAGAATTTGTTATAAATGGTAGATGAATTTGTTAAAACACATATTGATCAAGAAAATCAAAATAATCCCGCTTGGATTATGCAAGAAGGTGAAGATCCTCGGGAGTTTCAAGATAAAATTTCTAACCATCATATGATGATACTGAAAAATAATCATATCCCCAAAGGTCTGATTCCCTTGGAGAGATTATTTAATCATGAGGATATTCCCTTAAAGTCTACTTTACAACCTCAGCCAGACGAAGTTGAAGACTATGATGTAGGCACCAAGGAAACTCCGAGGCTAGTTAATATATCTAAGTATCTTCCTCCTGAAATAAAAACAAAATATGCTGAGTTGCTCAAGCAGTACAATGATGTTTTTGCCTGGCCCTCTAATGAACTAATAACTTATGATACCACCATAATTGAACATAAAATTCCCATGACGCTAGGTGTTAAACCATTCAGACAGAAACTTAGATAGATAAATCTTATATTACTGCCTGTGATACAGAAAGAGGTAAAGAAACTTTTAGATGCCAAGATCATTGTTCCACTCAAATACTCAGAATGGGTAGCTAATTTAGTTTCGGTTAGAAATAAAAATGGCGAATATAGACTATGCATTGATTTCAAAAATTTAAACCAATTGTCACTCAAATATAATTATTCATTGCCTAAAATGGATCATGTATTGGAAAAGGTGGTAGTAGAAAATAGAATGTCTATGATTGATGGTTTTTCAGGCTATAATCAAATTGTTCATGAGGATGACAACGAGAAAACCGCATTCACCACCCCACGGGGTACCTTTATGTATGATAAAATGCCTTTCGGTTTAATGAACACAGGAGCCACTTTCCAATGAGCTATGGATATCTCTTTCATCAGTGAAAGAGATAATTTCTTTTCCATTTACCTAGATTATCTAACTTTGTTTTCTAAATCTGATGTAGAGCACCTAGTACACCTCAAGCAAAGTTTTGAAAAATGTCAGAAATTTGGTTTGTCTCTAAATCCCAAGAAATCTCATTTTGCAATGCAGGAAGGTAAACTCTTGGGCCATATAGTGTCTAGGGATGGAATTAAAATTGACCCGAAAAGGATTGAAGCTATAGCTACTATTAATATTACTAGGAATAGAAAAGAGATTCAGTCAGTTTTAGGAAAAATAAAAAAATTGGGAAGATTCATCCCGAATTTCGTTGAAATGTAAAATTGATTACATGTATGCTCAAGAAAGATAGTGAGGTCAAGTGGACAAGTGAGGCCAGTGCATCATTCGAACCTATCAAGAAGGTCATAGGTGAAGCACTGGTACTAGCAAGCCTAGATTATATAAAAGAATTCTTGATTTTTCCATACGCCTCTGTACATACTATTGTAGCAGTACTATTACAAAAGAATGATGAAGGTTTTGAGCAGCCAATTGCGTTCTTCAATAAAAGTCTCAGAGATGCGGAGCTAAAATATGATATATTGGAAAATCAAGCTTGCGCAATGGTGAAAGCCCTCAAAGCTTTCAGAACCTATGTACTTGATTCAAAGATTATTGCTTATGTACCCACCAGTTCTGTGAAGGATATATTGGTTCAACCTGATAGCGATGGAAGGAGGGGTAGATGGTTAGCTAAAATTCAGGAGTTTGACCTAGAAGTTAAACCAACCAAACTAGTTAAGGGTCAAGGTATGGCTAAATTATTGGTTGAATCAAATTTAAAAGCATTCGGAATAAATCATCTACAGGAATGTGAAATATTTGTAGATATAAATGAATTTGATGTTACTGTACCCACAACCAAAATTTTAGAAAAATTCTCTTCTTCAGCTTGGTATAGTGATATTGTTGTGTATCTCCTGACTCTTCAATTCCCCAGTGACCTAACTCTGTCTAAATCTAGAGCATTAAAATTACACTCAGTGAAATATTGTATCATAGATGGTCAATTATATTGGAAGGACCCTCTAGGTTTCTTACTGAGTTGTTTAGTAGAATCTGAAATAGACAAAGTTATAAATGAGTTTCATGAAGGAGTGTGTGGAGGACATCACGAATGGAGATAAATGGCCTACAAGATCCTAAGAGTTCGATATTATTGGCCAAAGTTATTCACGGATGTAAATGCTAAAGGTAGAGCTTGTAACCCCTGTCAATTATTCACAGGCAAGCAAAACATCCCCACATTACCTTTAGTTCTAATTAAAGCTGAAGCTCCATTTCAACAATGGGCATTTGATTTTATTGGTGAAATACATCCACATTCACGTGCTCAACATAAATGGATTCTGACCGCTATTGACTATTTTACCAAATGGGTAGAAGCCATTCCTACGCGAAACACAACTGATGTAGTGGTGATCAGTTTCTTGGAAGAAAATATTCTATCAAGATTTGGTTGTCCTCGAAATATAGTTACTGATAATGATCAAG
>SNQJ01S0025921.1:64625-77901 GCA_010110895.2 Picea sitchensis
TTAAAAGAATAAAGCTAGCAATAAAAATAACATCTTCCTCGTGATCTTCAAAGAGGAAAAGGAACTCCACTTTAGCTCTGAAAACCTAAAAACAAATCTTTCACATGAGAATAGGCAAAATCCTGATGATTTTCTTAAGTTTAACTGAAATAAAAAGTATGTTTGAACTAATCCTAACTGCTTTAGCCCTTTTAGCAGATTTAAATTGAATATTTTCTCTCAAGGAAAGTCCCTGGAAAATAAAATTCCCCATGAAAAATTCTTAGTAAGCGAAGGTGTTTTGAAAGTCAGAAGAAGATTAGTCCAGGGTAATCAAAGTGAGTTAACAGACCTCTATTACTAAAAATATAAATGGATATCATCCCTGGTATATTTTATTATGTACAAATTGATTTCCCTCACTTCATGATTGTTAAATATAAGACAGATGGTGAAAGGAAATTCATAAAATGATTGTTCCCATCTAGTCTAAACATAGATGATGAAAGGAAATCCATAAAACGATTGCCCTCATCTCAGCATTTAAATGCAAAGTTACTAATTGAAGTGATGAAAGGAAATTCAATATGGGAATTAGATAACTTCACCGGGGTACTGAACAGGCTCGCTGGTAGTGAAGAAATGTCTATGATATCTATAAGGATGTTATATATGTATTATAACGTACTCTGGTAACTATTTCTTTTTTCAGGATAGATCTACATTCTAAGCTAACGCGAGACTCCCTGTTTAAAACATTAAAATCACTTTGCCTTGATGTGAATAAAATCGAACAAATTCTGATAGATTGATTAAGGTTGTTTTGATTATCTCAAGCAACTCTAAAATCAGTTTAAGAGAAGGAAGTAATTAAATCCTAAATTCAATATTGATGAATGATTAAGTTTTGAAAGTTTTCGGAGGTATGGATGAAGTCCCACGTCCTTCTTTGTTCTTCCTTTTAGAATGTGCTTCACAGAACTGCAATAATGATTCCATTTACCCAATAAAGGCACTCGGTCTACCTGTTCTTCTCGTCCCGCAGGGAGACGAGATCCCTAGATGGAGCCTATGTTGAAACATATATATTTTTCTAAACTTTAGACTAAAATAAGTTTCATTTTTTCTTAAATAAAAAACAAAAAAGTATGATGATTTTCTTAACTTTAACTGAAATAAAAAGTATGTTTGAACTAATCCTAACTTCTTTAGCCCTTTTAGCAGATTTAAATTGAATATTGTCTCTCAAGGAAAGTCCCTGGAAAATAAAATTCCCCATGAAAAATTCTCAGTAAGCGAAGGTGTTTTGAAAGTCAGAAGAAGATTAGTCCAGGGTAATCAAAGTGAGTTAACAGACCTCTATTACTAAAAATATAAATGGATATCATCCCTGGTATATTTTATTATGTACAAATTGATTTCCCTCACTTCATGATTGTTAAATATAAGACAGATGGTGAAAGGAAATTCATAAAATGATTGTTCCCATCTAGTCTAAACATAGATGATGAAAGGAAATCCATAAAACGATTGCCCTCATTTAAGCATTTAAATGAAAAGTTACTAATTGAAGTGATGAAAGGAAATTCAATATGGGAATTAGATAACTTCACCGGGGTACTAAACAGGCTCGCTGGCAGTGAAGAAATTTCTATGATATCTATAAGGATGTTATATATGTAATATAACGTACTCTGGTAACTATTTCTTTTTTCAGGATAGATCTACATTCTAAGCTAACGCGAGACTCCCTGTTTAAAACATTAAAATCACTTTGCCTTGATGCGAATAAAATCAAACAAATTATGATAGATTGATTAAGGTTGTTTTGATTATCTCAAGCAACTCTAAAATTAGTTTAAGAGAAGGAAGTAATTAAATCCTAAATTCAATATTGATGAATGATTAAGTTTTGAAAGTTTTCGGAGGTATGGATGAAGTCCCACGTCCTTCTTTGTGCTTCCTTTTAGATTGTGTTTCACAAAACTACAATAACGACTCTATTTACCCAATAAAGGCACTCGGTCTACCTGTTCTTCTCGTCCCGCAGGGAGACGAGATACCTAGATGGAGCCTATGTTGAAACATATATATTTTTCTAAACTTTAGACTAAAATAAGTTACATTTTTTTTTAAATAAAAACAAAAAAGAAAAAACACAGTGAATACCACCGTCAAATGAAGCTTTCTGATTAATCCAACGGTCTAAAATTATTAAAAGATTATGGAGCCACCTATTTATTAACGAATCAAATTATATAAAGGTTTTCTTTCGAAACTTAGAGAGTCAAGGTTTTGTGAAGTATAAAGGTTCAACATTGAGCATCTTGGAAGTCCCAATACCTGAATTCATGAAAGTATTGAATGTTAAAATATGGGTTAATTACAGATTATGAACAATTAATGATAAGTAAATCTCAACGCAATCTCGTGATTCAAGAGTCCCTACATATAATAGCTTTCGAAGTCCTGATACCCAAAACCCCATCATTCTAAAACTAATCATGATTAATTAAAAGACTTAAATACCAGGAGGGAATTGAGTGAGTGTGAGCATGCATAGAACCAACACATTATGGAGTGTTGAAGACGTTGAGAGAACCCCAAGGTTATTGAATACTCTGAGGAAGGAAATATTTGCAAGTGTGCACTGAAGGAGGAAAGGGGATTCCTTAACAATTCGGGAAGGGATCAGGGAGAAGCCATCAGAAGGCTCAAACAAGCGCAAGGAGTGTGCCAAGGGTAAGGTATGTTCATATTACAAGCTCAGAGGAAGACAACTAAGTTTCCAGGAGGGCATTAGAAAGTCCATAGAAGGACGAAAGAGATCCGAGAAACTTGCAGGTTTCAAGCCGAGAAAAATCTCAGGAGAGTTATCATAGAACTCTATAAGGAGTGCAGAAAAGTGCCAAGAACAACCTAAGCCTCAAGAAGAAGTTGTGCTAAGTTTCCAGAAGGAACGAGAACTTGTAGAATTCCAGAAGGTAGTGAAATCATCTATCGTCGGTGTTGAAACATATATATTTTTCTAAACTTTAGACTAAAATAAGTTTCATTTTTGTTTAAANACCATCGTCGAATGAAGCCTTTTGATTATTACAACTGTCTAAAATTATTAAAAGATTATGGATCCGCCTGTTTATTAACGAATCAAATTATATAAATGTGTTATTTCAAAACTTTGGGAGTCAGGGTTTCATGAAGTATATAGGTTCAACATTGAGCATCTTTGAAGTCTCAATACTCGAATTCACGAAAGTATTAAATGTTAAAAGATGGGTTGACTAAAGATTAAGAACAATTAATGATAAGTAAATCTCATCGTGATCTCGTGATTCGGGAGTCCTTACATATAATATCTTTGGAAGTCCTGATACCCGAAACCCCATCATTCTAAAACTAATCACGATTAATTAGAAGACTTAAATATGATTATACTCAATTAAACCCATCGTGAAATTGCGTTTTGTAAGTTCTGGTTTAAACTGTTATAAAAATCCCCGAGATCCGAAGCATCGAAAATTGATTAAATGATAAGTATGATCAATTAATGTACTAAAAGATTATTATTCTCTAATTAATCTATTTCTTAATAATAACTTCGATACATTCAAATTATGTTATTTTCCCGAGTATGAAACTCCAAAAATCAATGACATTAATTGAATTTATGGAAATTATTTCAATAATATCTCGGACTACCGCTCAAATATAATTCATTAAAGGAAATAAATGTTGTGTGGATAAGAATTGCTATAATAAAATTAAAAGGGTTTTGGATTTCAAATTTTGTTATACGCATTCACTGAGGATTGTGTTTTCAGCTAAAGAGTTTTTACACATTTCCTGTGACAGATAGCAATATCCAAATATCTTATATTATGGCTCCAAAGAAAGCACCCAGATCGACTGGTGAAAAATCGAATCAGGGAACAAACATTATATCAGATACTTCACCCAGGAACATAGATACTGTCAAAACCTGGACTCATGTATTTAACATCCTCCAGCATGAACTGATAAACTACCTGGATGATTCAAGTGATAATGAAAAGGAATATTTATCTACAAAATACAAGATTATTGCTCAAGCAGAGCTGCACAAGGTAGAAACAAGGCCGAGGCTTTTAACTTACAATGACATGATTGGATGGGCAGTGGATCATGTGGATATCCCAACCAGAACTATTTTCAATTATTAGAAGATAGTTGTTGGGTCATTTAGGCCAGAACACATACAATTGATGTACAAACTGTCTCTAACACCAAACTTCATTTACAATTCTAGTTTCTTAGTAAATTTCAACAAGAAAGAGTGTGATCAATATGGAAAAATCTTGTTTGACTTGATCAAGGACTAGTGTTCATGCCTCGAAAAGTTCAGAGCCGACTCTCATGACATACACTCAATATCATCGCTTGAACCACATTTCATGTATATATCCATGATGATGTGCAAAATCTATGGAAAAGAGAACACAACCCATTTATTTCTACCATAGGTACCCATTATGCACTCAGTGTTGGAGGGGTTTTCATTTGACTGGGCCAAGATATTGTCGGATATTCTGACTAATGAAATTACAGAATACCAGACACAAAAATCCAAAGGGAAATAAATGTCATTCTTCATGTCATCTTATATTATGGATGCCATCTGTTTCAGGACACCTTTCCCAGTGATGAGCTAGAACTGGACTCCAGGTAACACAGAACCAATTCATATTTATCATTCAAAGATCTCGGAAGACAAGGAAAAATATTTCTTTTATGAAATATGTAATTGGGTAGTGGTCCTGATGCACATTGTTATATTTGTCCACCCACCTCGTAGAATTTCAGACAAGATTGTGGTTAACGTGGGTAAAGTGGCAGACTAGTACATCGAGGAACACTTCTCTTATATCAGATTTTTTGGTTGTTCAGATCTCCCATATTCTTTACCGCAATTTTTACCAGACCAACTAGTGTGTCATGAGGTTGCATGAAAAACTGTACTCGGTGGGATTAGCAAAGAGCTCAAAGTGGTGTACAAAAATGTATGGCCATATTTTCCTTTACACATTGGTGCGTTTTCTTTATTCGATTCCAGACACTCCAAAGTGGAGGATGTAGCCTTAGAAGAAATAACTCTAGTCAACATTGAATTCAAGAAGCACGACCCAGAGAAGGTCATGGGTAACCATATGGAAATTTGCAATCTTAAAAGGTATGAACATGAAGATTCCCCTCAGGATGAAATTTTTCGAGGGGCGATGTCTTACCAAGAGGTTCTGAGCCGAGTTTGAGATCTATCACCTGGACAAACGATTAATTTTTACAACTTCTAGATTCACTGAAGAAGTGGCCTCCCTAAATGATTACAAGGAGAAAACCCAATGTTTTCAACTACACAACAAACAGAGGCCCAAAATCCTTAAGCCATAAGTTCTAACAAACAAGAATCCTTAGAAAACCAAGAGAAATCTGAGGTCTTGACTCAGAAATAAGATATTCTAGAGATAGAGATATTAGATAACCAGGAAAAAGATCAATTAGAGGCATTAACAAAGCAAGGCAAAGATAGACCACTATCTTCACCAGATAAATCAACTACAAACATGACCGAAAAGAAGTTATCTACAGAAATCGACAACCCCATTCAGTTTGTCACGCCATTACAGTTCACCAGAGGGAACCCCGATATAGATGCAATATTCATAAGAGATCTCACACCTATCCATATCAAAGAGATACCTCCCTCCGATTTCTTTTTTAGTAAGAATAGGAAAGTTGTGGTGAATTAAGAAATGCACTAGAAAGAGGGTGCAATGGTCAAAAAGAACATAGTACTATTGGATGGACACAATCTGGAAGAAGAAGACTTTGCTACAGAAGTAGCAAGCTCCTTGGGAGATTTTGCAACAACTAACCTATTCTCAGTTGATAATCTGAAAGAAATACTGAAGCAAAGGAATCAAATGATAAGTCAGTTGAAAAATCAAATAAGGAATATAGAAAAGAATGTTAGAGATGAAGCCAATAAGGGACTAGAACAGGCTAGAGCTAGTGATAAACAAGAAATCCAATTGCTCAAGTCTAGTCTCGATGAGATCCATAATAAGATGAATGTGAGCAAAAGACAGACTATCCAGCAATATGAGTTGGTAAAACAATTACAAGACAAGGTCAGTTCCACTGAAAAAATGGTTGTGGACATAACATTGTTTCAAGATCAAGCATTTGAAGTGCTAAAAAAACAAGAAAATAGCACAACAAAGCCTTTTTGCGAAGGTAGAAATCATCCAGAGTCATTTTTGGGAAGTAAACCAATCATTGGCAAATATTGGTTTCAGAGAAAAAGAGGCTCCTGCAGCCCGAATCACTTTTCAAGAAGTGGTTGTTTCATCGGCTAGGGAAGGAATATCTGTAACTCCCAGATTGACTGTTGCAAAATAGGTTAGACGTGATAGAATATTAAATACATGGGAAGCCAATATAGCCAAGAGTAAAAGAACGTCCAAGGAAATAAAAGAGGATTGTGAAGAGGTTTTCCATTTGCTTAGTAAAGAATCATTAGGCCTTGGAAATGATGATGGTTCTGAAATACTAGGACAAATCAATATTGTAAAGAATCAAATTGAGGTCAAAGAAAACTTAGAGGCAACTCAAGATGAAAATTCATAGTTAAAGAAAATTGCCATCACTCAAATAGATAGATGGCTGGTAAATCTAAATTTACAGCTACAATCAATGATTTCTGAAGATAAAAGGATAGCAGATAGGTTGCCACAATTACGAAAGAGGTTGTATCTTTTTGAGGCAAAAGATGTGACAGAACCTTCTAGACTAATAGTACAATTTCTAAGCAGGTGTGTGGAATTTCTTGAGTGAGGAAAAGGGAGTACTTAAAAGAATCAATGAAGTAACATGTCTGTTTCTGTTTCTGTCAATATGAGAAAGAGATCAAGAAGATCCAAGTGAAACAGTTCAAGTTTTCATTTTGTAACTGTCATTACCTAGGAATAACGAGAATTCCAACCGCCTAGGGTTGAGAATCTCTTGTATAAATATATTTTCAAAAGACTAAAGAGATGTGGGATTTTTTCCAGATGTAGTAGAGAAAGATCTCCTCATTAAGGATTAATACAAATACAGACCAGAGATTCCACATTTTTTTCATTTGAGTTATGTGTTCTTTTGTGTTTCCATATTCTGATATCTTTTTATATATCTCTTTGATGAATTCTTAATCGCAATTTAGTAAAACATCTACAGTGGTTACTTTTCTTTTAGTGATTTAATAGTGCAGAGTTGTTCCTCTATTTTAATGTTAGTAGATACAAGACCTATGAGTTAATTTGATCACTACATTATATGCTTCATTAAAGGTTATATCATCTATTTTCTTCTCCTGTAGAAAAGTAAGATTCTTCTGTAATATATGCATTTCTTCATATAACATCTTTATGTTTTTCTCTCATTACACACACACTTTTAATTTTAACTTAGACATGAAAGATGACCTTTGAACCATTATGTTGTTAATTCATTTTTTAGGAAATTTTTCACATAACAGAGGTAGAAAACACAACACTAAAAACCTTTTTATTTCTGGATGCCTTGACATTATACTTTGAAGACTTAAGTATAAACTTAGGAACAACATCTTTTTGGTGCCGTTGTTGGGGAGCGGAGAAACAAAGTTATTTTTCCCTGGGAAGAACGACATTGGTAAGTTTCTTTCTTTGATAGTGAAGAAAGATTGAATACATTATAAGGCTAATTTTATTTTTTATCTTTCACTTGGCGACTCCACGATTAATAAACTGGAATTTAATCGAAAGAATACCAGAAAGAATCTAGACGATAAGCATACTTCGCATGTATATGATCCTAAAAAACTTTTGAAATCAAGAGGATATCTTAAACAGACTATTGCATCAACAACAAAAGTTTATCAATCCAAATCTAATACTAAAGTTTTATTTGAACCATTAACTTCACAAGAAGATCTTACCCAAACTCTTTTTGGAGAAACATCTACGAATAGAATCGAACATGAAACCATAAAACCTGAGATAGTTTTTCTTGACTTAGATCCTGTTGGTTCTCCCGTCTATACACCCTATAAATCCAAGGAACCTAGTCTTCATTTTCCTGCACCCTCTTTTCAGATTTTCTATCTCCTGAGCCTTTTTTCGCTTAATCTTGAAGGAGCTGAAAGTTCAGTACACATTCTCGAAAGTCCTTCCTATAATCTCAAAGATTCATCTCTTAAATTATCAATGGTTACGGCTGGATTAGGTGGCACTGTAGGTGCTTTCGGAGGTGGAGGAGGAGGTGCTCAACCACCACCCCCACGCCAACCCCCAAGATTTTTAGCAAAAGTAGTTGTTAGGTATGCTCCTTTGGTTTTCCTAGTTACCCTCCATGATTTTCCCAAAAATTATATGAAAAACATGCCAAAGTTCACTGGAGAGGGAGACTTAACTACTACCAAACACATAAATTTCTTTGATCAATTCGCTGACATCCTTGGTCTAGAACATGAGGATGTTTTTTCAAGACTCCCAGTTCAAACTTTCAAAGGACATGTGAGAACTTGGATCCGAGGACTATCGGAAGGTTCCATAGGATCATATGATGAGTTGGAAAATGATTTTATCAGACAATTGGGACAAAGGAAAGATCATCTTTATTATATAACCAAGTTTGGAGATTTGAGAAAGAAAAACTCAGAAACAGTTCCTGATCCTCTCAGCCTGCAGCAAATGTAACTTTTGTTGGGGCTTTTGATCCTGATTTTTCTTTATTGTTGAGGGAAAGAAGATCTGTTGACCTCACTAAAATGCAGGATGATGTCATATAAATTGAGTCAAATATGATGGCATCCGGGAAGTTAAAAGATAAATTCGAATAGGGAAATAAAGAAATCAGATGGTATATAGAACAAGTAGGAACCTCTCAATCCGGGAGGCCTTCACAAGATAAAATGGATGACATGGAAAAAATAATCAAAGAAGTATCAAATAAAAACTGTAAAATGGAATTAGACCAATCTAGGAATGAGAAGTTCCCTAGGAAAGATTTTAGAAGGAACCCTAATCCTCAAATACAACAAAGATAGATCAAGAATGAATATCAAAAGATGCAGGCCCACTTTAAGAACAAAAATTTCATAGGGGGAGAAGACATGTGAAACTTTGAGGAGTTAGAAGAAGATATGAATAATCTTGGTGATGATTGCCAAGAACCTCTTTTAACAAAACAAGACTATCAAAGGTCTCTAAATACAGAATGTTGGTCTAATCATAAGGAAGGCATAAATAATACAGAAGAATATGCTTATCAAGGAATCGTCGAGAATATAATGGCCGAACTTTAGAAGAAGTATAATCTGAGGCCTAGAGATAGAAATATCACAACTGCTCAACCAAAGAAAATTATGTCGAAGACAAAAGACAATGAGATAGTTTCACCGTTAGATGAGACACATAATATCAAAACAAAATTAGTCAGAACCCAGACTGTAAAAACAAACTCAGCTGAAACAAAAGAAACACAAACCGATAAATCAGAAAAACAAAAAAGATAGAAATCCAAACTAGGGAAGTCAATAAGATAATGGGAAATTTCAATCTAGAGAATGAGATTAATAAGATCAAGATCCCTGTACCCCTGGATGAATTGGAAAAAAACCCCACATACAGAAAACAAATTGCTAAAATGAAAAATTTTTCTAATACTGAAAGTTAGGCCAACGTCATAAATTTAGAAGATGATAAACCGAATATAATTTTTGGTCCACATTTTGAAGGTGCCAGAGATATTGTCGCTCCTTTTTACATTACCCTAACTATACATGATCATCTTCTTCATAATTGCATGTTGGATTCTGGAGCTTCCCACAATGTGATGCCCAAAGGTATTATGGATAGACTTGGTCTCGACATTACTCGAACGTACGTGGATCTTTATTCTTTTGATTCAAGAAAAGTTAAATGTTTGGGTATGATTAAAGATTTAGTGGTTAATCTTGCACAGATTTCTGTAAAGAGTGTTTAGATGGATGTGGTTGTTGTTGATATACCACCAAAGTATGGCATTTTTTCATCTAGGTCTTGGGGTGATAAACTCGGAGGATCCCTTCATCTTGACATGACATACACTACAATCCCAATCTTCGGTGGACAGGTCACCCAACTGTACATAGAAACAAGGATGGCGTACACAGTAAGTGATCCGCTTAATCCGAATAATGATATTGTTTATGTTGCGGATCAGGATTTAGGAAATTGTATTTTATCCATTGATGATGATTTAGATGACTGTATAGAAGAAAATTGTACAGAAAAAAAAAAAATAGAAAAAAAAAATTAAAGATGTATATAGTACTGGAGTTTGGAAAATATATTTTGATGGTGCTTCGTCTTGTGAAGGAGCAGGAGCTAGAGTGCTTTTTATAGCACCTGGAGATGAGTTTATGATTCATTTTTCTTACAGGTTGCAGTGGGACATAGATTACACTAATATTCTATGTGAATATGAATCCCTAGTCTTAGGATTAGAGGCTGCCAGAAAGTTAAAAATTAAAAACTTGGAAGTCTATGGTGATGTAGAATTAATCATAAAACAGATAAATCGTCAGTACCAAGATAAACACCCAAGTTTGAGGTCTTACATGAATTGTTCTTGGGATATGATTGAGAATTATTTCTCATCAATTAATTTTCACTACATTCCCGGAACAAAAAATTAACAGGAAGATTTATTGGCCAAAGAGGATTCAACGTTTGTACCCCCTACAATTTTCAAATTGAAGTATCATATAGAAATGAGACATAGACCTTCAATACCGAACAATGTGCAACACTGGCAGGTGTTTGAACATGATGAGCAAATTAAGAATTTGTTATAAATGGTAGATGAATTTGTTAAAACACATATTGATCAAGAAAATCAAAATAATCCCGCTTGGATTATGCAAGAAGGTGAAGATCCTCGGGAGTTTCAAGATAAAATTTCTAACCATCATATGATGATACTGAAAAATAATCATATCCCCAAAGGTCTGATTCCCTTGGAGAGATTATTTAATCATGAGGATATTCCCTTAAAGTCTACTTTACAACCTCAGCCAGACGAAGTTGAAGACTATGATGTAGGCACCAAGGAAACTCCGAGGCTAGTTAATATATCTAAGTATCTTCCTCCTGAAATAAAAACAAAATATGCTGAGTTGCTCAAGCAGTACAATGATGTTTTTGCCTGGCCCTCTAATGAACTAATAACTTATGATACCACCATAATTGAACATAAAATTCCCATGACGCTAGGTGTTAAACCATTCAGACAGAAACTTAGATAGATAAATCTTATATTACTGCCTGTGATACAGAAAGAGGTAAAGAAACTTTTAGATGCCAAGATCATTGTTCCACTCAAATACTCAGAATGGGTAGCTAATTTAGTTTCGGTTAGAAATAAAAATGGCGAATATAGACTATGCATTGATTTCAAAAATTTAAACCAATTGTCACTCAAATATAATTATTCATTGCCTAAAATGGATCATGTATTGGAAAAGGTGGTAGTAGAAAATAGAATGTCTATGATTGATGGTTTTTCAGGCTATAATCAAATTGTTCATGAGGATGACAACGAGAAAACCGCATTCACCACCCCACGGGGTACCTTTATGTATGATAAAATGCCTTTCGGTTTAATGAACACAGGAGCCACTTTCCAATGAGCTATGGATATCTCTTTCATCAGTGAAAGAGATAATTTCTTTTCCATTTACCTAGATTATCTAACTTTGTTTTCTAAATCTGATGTAGAGCACCTAGTACACCTCAAGCAAAGTTTTGAAAAATGTCAGAAATTTGGTTTGTCTCTAAATCCCAAGAAATCTCATTTTGCAATGCAGGAAGGTAAACTCTTGGGCCATATAGTGTCTAGGGATGGAATTAAAATTGACCCGAAAAGGATTGAAGCTATAGCTACTATTAATATTACTAGGAATAGAAAAGAGATTCAGTCAGTTTTAGGAAAAATAAAAAAATTGGGAAGATTCATCCCGAATTTCGTTGAAATGTAAAATTGATTACATGTATGCTCAAGAAAGATAGTGAGGTCAAGTGGACAAGTGAGGCCAGTGCATCATTCGAACCTATCAAGAAGGTCATAGGTGAAGCACTGGTACTAGCAAGCCTAGATTATATAAAAGAATTCTTGATTTTTCCATACGCCTCTGTACATACTATTGTAGCAGTACTATTACAAAAGAATGATGAAGGTTTTGAGCAGCCAATTGCGTTCTTCAATAAAAGTCTCAGAGATGCGGAGCTAAAATATGATATATTGGAAAATCAAGCTTGCGCAATGGTGAAAGCCCTCAAAGCTTTCAGAACCTATGTACTTGATTCAAAGATTATTGCTTATGTACCCACCAGTTCTGTGAAGGATATATTGGTTCAACCTGATAGCGATGGAAGGAGGGGTAGATGGTTAGCTAAAATTCAGGAGTTTGACCTAGAAGTTAAACCAACCAAACTAGTTAAGGGTCAAGGTATGGCTAAATTATTGGTTGAATCAAATTTAAAAGCATTCGGAATAAATCATCTACAGGAATGTGAAATATTTGTAGATATAAATGAATTTGATGTTACTGTACCCACAACCAAAATTTTAGAAAAATTCTCTTCTTCAGCTTGGTATAGTGATATTGTTGTGTATCTCCTGACTCTTCAATTCCCCAGTGACCTAACTCTGTCTAAATCTAGAGCATTAAAATTACACTCAGTGAAATATTGTATCATAGATGGTCAATTATATTGGAAGGACCCTCTAGGTTTCTTACTGAGTTGTTTAGTAGAATCTGAAATAGACAAAGTTATAAATGAGTTTCATGAAGGAGTGTGTGGAGGACATCACGAATGGAGATAAATGGCCTACAAGATCCTAAGAGTTCGATATTATTGGCCAAAGTTATTCACGGATGTAAATGCTAAAGGTAGAGCTTGTAACCCCTGTCAATTATTCACAGGCAAGCAAAACATCCCCACATTACCTTTAGTTCTAATTAAAGCTGAAGCTCCATTTCAACAATGGGCATTTGATTTTATTGGTGAAATACATCCACATTCACGTGCTCAACATAAATGGATTCTGACCGCTATTGACTATTTTACCAAATGGGTAGAAGCCATTCCTACGCGAAACACAACTGATGTAGTGGTGATCAGTTTCTTGGAAGAAAATATTCTATCAAGATTTGGTTGTCCTCGAAATATAGTTACTGATAATGATCAAG
>SNQJ01S0025922.1:8980-44689 GCA_010110895.2 Picea sitchensis
TTGATTTATGGACAATCATTTTTCAGTTCGAAAAATGGTCCAGGATGAGTAGTTCCTTTCCAGTTCGGAAAGTGGTTTGAGATTTTTGACGAACATGCATTTTCCAGTTCGGAAAATGGTCCAAATCGGACAATCATTTTCGTAATGAAAATGGTTCGATAAATTGTTGATGTACCATAGACAACGATTACCCTTGTGGCCAATGTGGGGGAATGGTCTAGGACAATCATTCTTCTTGGCAGTCACTCTCAGTAGTGGTCAAGTAGAATGGTCCACCTCTTCAGGCAGTCATTCTTTCAAAGTTCACAGTTGTGAGCAGTTTCGAAATCAGGGACAAGCATTCCCTAGGGTAGAATCATTCTCTCCAGGTTGCACTATGATTAGTACCGGAGGAATGGCCCAGTTAGGTGAATGGTACAGGCCCATAAATTAGGGACAATTATTCTTTTGTGCTTGAGAAGAATAGTCCAAATATCCCATGGCTGATGTTTTACTTTTCGAGGGAATATGCTCTTCCATATCTCACAGATGTGAGTGGAAGAATGGCCCAGATGACTCAGTTTATATCATGATATTGTTTCTATGCAGGTTGATATTAGATGATATGATTGCTATGGAGACTGTATGTCTCTATACAATAGATGTATGCTACTNTAGTTGTGACTATGTGTCACTGATTAAGTAGTCGTGTGCTACTTGGTGTGGTTGTGTACTACTATGGATAGACACAATTCTCTTCTATTGAATGAAATTGTTTTGATTGGCATGCAGACTATCAGTAGTGTTGAAAATGATTATCAGCCAGATGGATAGTCAGTGTATTGATGGAAAGACATTCTCCATACAAAAAATGGTACAGGACATTTGTTCTTCTAGGACGTGTGTCTAGATTAGAAGAATAGTCCTTGTAGTGCATGGCGTGGTTTCCAACATCTATTGGAATAGTTATTCTTCTAGGACAGATGTCTGGATTAGAAGAATGGTTCTTGTATCACTTTGTGGAGTGAGTGACTTATTCAACATCATGCTTTATTACTCAGATGGAGTATGGCTTCGAGAGATGATGCAGTTGATGCTATCAGATGATATTGATAGTGATGATGGTGATCATGATCTAATCATGAGATAGCCTGTATGGCTACAATGATTCTACTGGTTGAATGGTATGTTTGTGCTCAATACCATTGACTTCAATACCTCCCTATCTAGGAGGGAGTGTTGATATTATGGTAGCTGCGAGAGGTATTAATATCCACGTGTAACCCTGACAAGAATAGAATATTCCTGGAAGTAGAAAAAACCCTAAAGCATTGGACATAACCCTAGAAGACAAGTTGGCTAAAGGAAATATTTAATATTGAGCTTTTAGCCTCCAGAATGAAAAGTCATCCCAAATAGCTAAAGAGGAGAAGTATAAATATAGGATGCCAAATTTCATTTGACACACACAACTTGCAACTGCAAAATTGTAAGAGTGCACACTGCAGAAACCAAGTAAGTGCACAAGTCTGGAGAGTAGCTGCAGTTACAACTACTGTAGCCTGTATTCTTGGTTTAGGCTTGGACTTTTTATTGGTTATGGTTTGGACTTTTTTCTTGGTATGTAAATAATGGAGAGTGATGCGCTACCTTGATTAGCTATTAGGCCTAGGTTTTTCTTCCAAAATTATTCTCTGTCAAGGTTAAGGTGCTTGGGGGTGGCTTTGGCCTATGATTGGGTGACAATATTGCTATATTGTCTATGGTTAAATGGGCATACCTATTCTTTCTAACAAGGACATCTCTGAGTGAGATCTTCTTGTCTTGAGTGAGCTGTTGTTTTAATCTGTTGATATGAAATTGATTATACACTATCAACCCACCATCACTTGCTGATATTTCCTTCCTTTGCTGATGTGACCTTATAATTAATGTGCTTCTCTGCAGGGATTAACTATTTTATAGATGTTTACTAGAATTTGTCACTGTCCTAGCAGGTGTTCAAGGCAAATTTATGTCACCCCTTCCCCCTCTTTAACATTGAAATATGACCATGATAAACTTCAAACCCTGGCTGGAGCAAATATTGATTCGTTTGAGATCTTAAGACTGCACTTTCAAGACTAGTCATTTTAATGTTATCTCCAATATTATACCACATGTTATGCTGCTATTTGACTCCTTAATTTGGTAACCATTGGTGTGAAGAAGACCTTCAACAGTTAGTTTATCTTCATCAATAACACATGTAATAGTCTTGATGCATATAGTGAAAAACTCTTAGTCATACATATTATAAACAACTGCATCACCCTCCATGGCTTTTCCATCTTATGGGGATATGTCAAGAGAATCACCAAACTTGACATACAAGCTCATTTTATAATCCAAACAAGTGTTTTTTAGGCTTGCTGTGTGTCTTCATGGAAAATCCATCAAAAAATAATCCCTTCTCATCTTCAGCTCTTAAAATTTGGACATTTTACTAGTCATAAACAACTCAAGACAAGGGCGCAAGGTTTTAGGGCACATTTCTGATATTTTACTTGATGATGAAGAATGAATTTAACCTGTAGGTTCTTTGTCTAAAGAAACCCTTTAGATCAATTCATCAATGCCATTTCAATGGCTGTTGCAGAGTTGTTGCCTACAAAATGTACCCTATTTCGCCCTTTTAATTTTGATTCTCAGGGATAGCCTTGCACCTTCAAAAACTACTGACCCAACCCTCTGAGTCTTGACAAATTGCTACTTGTGGAAAGGACCCACTCTTTCTTCTAGTATTCATTGCCCTTCGCAACAACAGTCTAGGGGCATGCCTCTCATGATTTGCTTGCAAATAATGCTCATTTTATCTCATACAAAATTGGTGGTAACATCTGGCTCCTACTTGGGGCCGTGTACTCCTCACAGAAGTGCACAAGAATCCCAGAACCACCAAACCTTCAAAACTCCATCAATGCAATATTTCTTACCCCTGTGCTTGATTTCCATAGAAAACAGAGAAATATCGAAGTTCGAGTGTTGGTAGGTTGTCTTACCCATCACTGTTGAGTCTAAAACAAACCCAAGCATTTGAAATTCATCTTGGTGCTGACTGGCATATGTGTTCTTCATGCCTCTTTGGATGGGGATGTTGTCATTATAGCTGGACCATGAAGTGTCCTCTCGCTTTCCCAACGATTCCCAAACCTTTCCATTGTTGTCATTAATTTGGGTATTTGAAATTGAACAACCAGGATTGCGAGCAAACGAGTTATGTCCTTATTTTTCATTAGTAGCATCCCATTCAATATCTCTTCTGGTATGGTTGTGTCGTGTATCAAAAATCTCCTTATCTGCATCAGTGTTGGCAGCAAAAAAAAGTTCATAATTTGCAATTAGATCAACCTCTTCAATAGAGCTGAGGATGTTGGTACCCTCAAGGCATCTATCAATAACCCCCCCAAAAAATTCATTTTTTATCTCCTCAAAGCCATATATGTCACTTTTATTGGAGGGATCTTCAACAAAGAGATTATCAAAACCATCCAACCAGGTCTCACTTCGGTCATGATCCATCTCTAAATGCCAACCCAAACTATCGACATTTCCATTATGTTCACTCTCAAGGACGCCAGGGATGCTATTAGATTACTTTTTTGCTAGAGGGAATTCATCAAAAAATATCCATTTAACATATGTCTCAACTCCATTTGATCCTTTTATAAATTTTGCAACACATGCTTCATCATCGACTTGCCCCTCTGTTATTTTGCAGGCCTTCACACTACTGGTATTGTCATCATATTCATCCTCTACTGGAGGATCTCCAAAATTACCTTTATAATTTTGTTATCGTAGTGATAGACATTGGGTTTCATCAGCAAAAGGTTCATACCCACATTAGGTTTCATCAGCAAAAGGTTCATACCCACATAGTAATTCTTGGCTTGTTCTGTCATATTCGCTGGGCTCTTCAAAATTGCTTTTTATGGCATCAAAATTGTGACTGTGCCTGCCAAAGAATGAGCCTAGATCTGGGTGTATATCAGGGTTGTTGGGGTATTTTTCTTCTTGATCTATAATATTAGCATTGCCATCTTCATTTTTACCATTCTTATCACAATGAGGGTCTTCATCAAAAGAAATGAAGAAGGGGCCTCTTCTTGAGTTGAACAGAACAAAGTCTTAAAAATTATATGGTGATGGCTCAAAATCAGGTTTCACTTCATGATCACATCCCCTGTCATCTTCATGTGTTTCACTTTCATGACCAGATGTAAAAGTATAGAAATGTGATATTTCTTGACCTAGGTCAGCAATAGAATCCTCTCTTTTCTTTACCTCAGGACTGCAATCCACGTTTAGGATTTGTTGAGCTTCTTGGGAAATAATAATTTCATCATCGAATAAAGTTAAATCTGTAGACTGTAACCCTGTCATAAGGTCCGGTCCATCATCAAACACTTTACCATAAATCTGATCCATAATCCCCCTTTCATCAGCTTCAACCACTGGAGCATGGAATTTCTCTTTAAGAACAATATAAACTTGTTATGTTGACATTGCTTTGAGACCATTAAAACCACCAACGAGTATGTTATCATCTTCCTCACACTCCTTACAAAACTCCAATTATGTAACATCATCATCCTTTGGGACAACAGGAACAATGTTACAAATCTTCAAATCTGCAACATCCTCATTCATTTCCTTCTGGGCAGAAAACTCATCACCATGGTCTGAAGGATCAACATGAAAATGCCTAGAGTCTTCTAGGACACCACCACCATTATGGTCAGCCTTTTCAATAGTGGTATAAGACTTCCCCATGGTATTTCCTTCTTCAACTCTCTCCCTTAATGCCTGACAGCTTTCTTCCTCGAGGAAAAACTCATCATCATCAATCTCTTCATTACCTTCAAAAAGGATAAGAAGGCCCTCCTTCAGTAGGGCTGTCACTATCTCATTATGTGTATCTTCAAAACCCTAAAATTTTGGACCCCAACATTTGAGAAATTCTTCAACAAATATTTTGAGAGAGGGGATGCTCTTTGGGCTGCAAGAGTGCTTGAACCAATCCTGTTGCTTTTGTCCTTTGATATTGTTGTGACCTAATGCAAAAGTGGTTGGATTAAGGGTTCTTATATACTCTCCCATCTCCTTTTGTGGGAGTTTTGATGATTGAAAGAGTAAATGTGAGCCTCAAATATTCAGAAGGAATTATATTTCAAATATTTGAATAAAGGCTACTATCCTTATTTATGAGAAGGTGCAGTTCATGACACACGAAAGGAGACAAAGATTCCATATTTGATGATACGATTTACCACTTGTTCTTGGAGTTTTGAAGCACTAAAATGATCTTAGATTGGATATTGCTAATGGGACTACTATTCATTTTACCTTTTCTACAATATTTTTGATAAATAACAATCAATATGTAGAGTTTTAGAACTATCAAAGGTAATGGGTGTGATTCTATGCTCATAGCTAGAAAATCTGATATCTATGTCTCAAAAGGTAGCCTTAGTGCTTTGAGATGGAACTTGTAATATGTCTGCCAGGAAGCCAACATTTTCTGACAATAGTTGATGCCAAGTATTGTTTAGCATGAACCACAATTTGGGTTTAATTCTTTTTGTTTAACCCTTGTAACTATTTTTATGTTCATTTCTGTCCTAAACATGCCTACTTCTCTATGATCTTGACAAATAACATTATCTGAGTGTGTTCCATTTTAGATACATTTTTTTTATCAACCTTTCAGATTTAGGAACTGGATGGCCAATGTGAAAAAAGTTTATTCCATCAAAATGATTAATTTGATTCTTGATTATGGAAAATTTTGGGTTGGTCTACTGGCACTTATCTGAAATGATAGAATTGATGGGATGCTTATTCTTTCTTTGTCATATATGTTATTTAGATGGAGCTATTTGAATTTAACGCACTGATATGGTCATATTGGTCATTTAATTGTTCAAGGGTACACAGGTCAGATTCTAGGAATATCATATCCCATGCAAGGAATGTTTCCTAACATGCTTCCATTTCAAAATACACAAGTCCGCTCTGTTAGCACATAATCATGTATGGGTTATTTTCCTAAAATAAATGTTCCCTTTGGCAAAAATAAGGTCAAGAGTTAGTCAAAAAACCCATTTATTCCAAATTTTTAATGGGCGAGCACATTATTTTAATGAACACGCAAATCTAGACGATCGATATCTACGCACCTAGATCTGCGGCCGAAGTTCCATTTCGAACCTCCCTTGCTGTTCTACCTTTAATGGGGGGGGTCTGAAATTGGGCACACATCTCTCAACGGTCAGGATTGGGGCACTTAGATATGCGACGCACATTCGATTCCGGACCCCCTTTGCCGTTTTGCCTTTAATGGGGGGGGGGGGTCTGGGATGGGGTGGTCTTATCATGGGGCCCCCTCCTATCATGCTGCCTCCTGTTTCGTTGGCCCCCTTATCTAGAAAACTACTTCCCGCCTCTACTTTCCACTTACCGCCTCCCTCTTCCCTTTCCATCTGATTCTCCACTCATCCTTGTGGCATGGCCCTCTCCCCTTTCACTCCCTCTCGTCTTCCGACATCTGTCCCTCTCCCTTCAACATCTTCCTATCATAAGCGACGTGTCCTCCCTCGACCTATCATATCCCATCACCTTTTCTCCTTTCGTCTATCACCTTCTTGCCTCCTGCCATGTGTCTCGCCCCTATCACCTCCTCAGTCGCCATTGCCCCTCACTCTGTGTCACCTCATCACTAGCCTGTGATGATGTAGTGCACATGTCACCTTCATCCACTCGGCCACTTCCCTTCCCACTTCCATGCCGAGCATGCCAAATCATTCCTGCCTGGCCTTCATTCACACAACACTTCCCATCATGTTCCCCATTCATTGCAGCTTCTTGCAAGTCCTTCCGTGCAACTGGTTGGCAGATCTAGGTGGCACCGTAAGAAGACATCCACGTCCCAAAAGGAAGATTTGAACAGGGTTGTTCCCGATCCCAAGGAGGCAGTTATTGAAGTTGTTGGTGGTTGTTAGACATCGTCTCCACCATAAATGGAAAGTATAGCAAAGGATTAAAAGCTTGTCGATTAGTTCACAGAGCTTCTAGGAATCTGATTGCATCCAACATAAGCGCACAATCATTTAGGGACTGCATGCACAGACTACCAGTAGACATGCAAACGCAAGGTCTTAAATGCAATGTCTCATTTTCGCTGCTGATGTTTTTTCTTTGGGTATATGTAGGCAATTATGCCATTTTTGAAAGCATCGATGGTTGAGATAAGCTCCCGATTGTAAAGTTTTGATGAAGCACTAGTTGCTCTGGTTATGCATTGGCACTTGAGATTTCTTGTCTTATGAATGTCATCCTATTTCCATTTATTTGTTACCACTGTGTTAGAACTGCTCGGAATTGGAGGATCCAGTCAATTTTCACTATTATAGGATGATGTATGTTTGATCACTGTGATAGTTTCACCATTTCTAATCAGTTCTTGTATTGTCTCAGTGTTGAATGGCTTGGAATTGGAGGATTCAGTCAAGTCACCTTTCAGTTCCATGAAACTCTGAACCAAGAAGAGCTTGTCTTTTGAGTTTTTCCTCCTCAAACTGTTGGAAGGTCTGATGCCCAGAGTAGTATTTTTCACTTCTCCTACCAAGTCTTCCCTCTACTCATTTTATACTCAACCTACTTACAGAAGTTAGATCAAGACCTCACCTGTTATTTCTTGCTAGGCCTGGTTTTCTGAATTAAAGTGATATCTTCTTGTGTCTCTATCCATCTGACCACCCCCATTAAAATTAATCGTGACATAAAACTGATGGGCGTTGGGCTCTACTTCTGCTGCAATCCAGGAGTGAATTCTAACGCTAACATTTTTGGCACCGTTTCCAGGGAAGAAGTTGAATATTTTCCCTGGGATTGAACGACAATGATTAATTGATTCTGAAGGTGCATCAGATATCAGAACTACTAAGATTGCTACTGTGCACCTGGAGACTCCACTGGGGAGACTCCACTGATGTGAACCCACAGGAGACTCCACTATTTCAGTCATGGCTTCTAAAAGCAGACATACAAGGTCTACTCCTCAGCTACCTTTAGAACCACCTGAAGCTGACCAAGAGAAGATTATCAAAAAGAGAAAGGCCTCAGGAAGAAGTTATTCTACTACTAAACTAGGTATTTCTGATGATTTTCGTGATTCTATAGAAACCCCAACACCTGCATCTCATTCTGTTTTATTACCTTCTGTTGGAGTTTCCCGCAGTTTAAATTTTGGGAGTGTTCCTGTTGAGTTTTCTCCTCCTAGTCTTGTTGTGGAAGGATAAAATCTTCTCACTCCCCTCTCCCCCGAGGTGGTACCCTGGTTCAGGCCCAACACCTTAGAAGATTTTCCTACCCCAGGTTTTACCACCCCTTCTCCTATTACTACTGCTGCCGAAACAAGGGAAACTTTTGTTCCTTTTAGCCCTCAATCTTGTCGAACAAATTCCTGGCTGTTCCCCTTACTTCCTATAAGCTTAGTTCTTGTATTCCCGATTCGAACCTCATCTCCTCCTAGTTCTCCTACACCTATTGTCCCTATGGCGGGTGCTAATCCCCCTGTAAACAGAATGGATGCCATAGTGGCTGCCATATATGCCCCCTTAATCCTACCTCAACCCATGAATCCTCTCCATGTTGAAGATTACTTGAAATATATGCCTAAATTCACAAGAGAAGAGGACATAACTACTGAAGAGCACCTTGTTGCCTTCTACAATTATGCAGACAACTTGAACATTGAAAATGAAGATGTCTCAATGAGAGTCTTTGTCCAGAGCCTTGATGGTGAGGTCAGGAAATGGTTTAGGGGATTGACCCCTGGTTCCATTGCTAGATTGAAGCGCTTGATAATGTCTTCTTGAGACAGTGGGGAGATAAAAAAAAAATCGTGTATTATATGACAGAGTTTGGATCCTTGAAGAAAGAGGGTGGAGAGTCTGTTTCTGACTTCTCCAAAAGATTCAATAAAATGTACAATAATATTCCTGCTGAGATAAAGCCCTCAGAAGCTTCTACTAAAATATCTTATGCTAATGAATTTGACCCTGACTTCTACCTTTTTTTGAGAGAGAGAAGAGCTACCTCCCTAGCTCAAATGTAAGATGCATCCATATAAGTGGAATCTAATGTATTGGTAGTTGATAGGCTCAGCAGTAAAGCTGATACAGACAGGAGAAAGGGAAGATCTAAAGCCTTGACTTCTGGCCCCTCTGTGCCTCACCCTCAAGTAGATGAATTGACCAAGATAGTAAAGTCCCTGTCTGTAGAGATGGAGAAAATGAAGGTGGAGGGAAAACAAACATAAAAAAATCCTCAAAATGCTAAAAATAGAGGAAATTTCAGGAGGTTGAATAATAATGCTCCCTAGATGATGCAAAGGGACCAGAGGGGAAGAGACAAAGAATATCAAAGGATTCAAGCTCCTCTTCAAAATAATTTTGTAACTAATGATGAAGAAAGGGAAATAGATGGGCTTGATCCTGAAATCCACTACTTTGGGGATACTTCTCCTTTTCCTCATCTCACTCGATCAACATACGAGGAGTCTCTCATGGACAACCAACTTAATGAGCTAAGTAAGGGAGACAAAGCTAGCAGTAGCCAAAACAAATATGATCTTAGATCCAAGAAGAAAGTGGGAATGCCTGATGTTCCTAAGCAGTCGGCTGGTACAAAGAAACCTGCTAATAAGGTAGCATATAGCAACAAAGGTAAGAAGGTCCAACCCCTCTCTCCAATAGTTCAGATTCATGTTCCTGAAGTAAGGGAAATCCCAAATCTCATATCCTCTTTTAACTTTGAGCATGAAATTTAGAAAATCAGAATCCTTATACCCCTGTTCGAGCTGGTCAAACATGAAGTGTTCGAAAAACACCTCTCCAAGCTTTTACAGTCTGAACCCTCATACCATCCCATAGACTCAATCAATTTACAAGATGAAAAGCCTGCAGTCATCCTAGGTCCTATGGTAGAAGACAGAAATGAGTCATCCCCTCCATTCTACACATCCTTGAACATACATGACAAGGTGCTGCACAATTGTTTGATGGATTCAGGGGCTTCCCACAACCTCATTCCCAAAATTGTCATGGAAGAATTAGGACTAGAAGTCACAAGAGCCTATCATGACCTCTATTCTTTTGACTCTAGTAAAGTCCAATGTCTAGGAGTCATCAAAGATCTGGTTGTGACCCTTTTCCAGCTACCCATGAAAAGTGTGGTCATGGACATTGTAATGGTTGATGTTCCCCCCAAGTTTGGCATGCTGTTATCAAGATCCAGGATAAAAATACTTGGGGGAACCTTGCAAATGGACCTCACCTATGCTACTATTCCAGTATATGGGGGGGGACATAGGAGATTATACAGAGAAGCCCAATTGGCCTACATAATCAGTGACAAAACCAATCCTACCAATCATCTTATCTTTTCTCTTGACACTGATTTGGGTTCCAGTATACTGCAGCTCACTGATGCTCCCGAGCCTCCTCTAAAACTCATAAAACATCCCACGGTTTCTCGTGAAGATTCCTACCCCACCACCTCTATCTGGAAAATGTTCTTTGATGGAGCATCTTCTAGGGAAGGTGCTAGTGTCAGAGTGGTTTTTGTGTCACCTACTCAGGAAAACATAACTCTATTATACAAGCTAGAGTTTGAAACAACCAACAATGTGGAAGAATATGAAGCTCTTGTTTTAGGTTTAAGGGTTGCAAAGGAAATGGGAATTGGAGAGGTAGCAGTGTTCGAAGATGCATAATTGATAGTTCAACAGATCAGAAATGCTTATTAGGCCAAGCACCCTCGACTCAGAAGTTACATAAATGAGGTATGGGACCTAATCGACAGTTTCTTCTTAGCATTCACCATTTCATTTGTTCCAAGAGAGGAGAACACAGTGGTTGATTCTTTGGCTACATCAATGAGTGATTTCAAAGTGCCCCTGCCACCCAAGCTTAGGTATGATGTAGAAGTAAAATACAGACCCTCCATACCCGACAATGTCAAGCATTGGAAGGTGTTCGAGGATGGTCTTGAGATCAAAAGATTCTTGGACGTTTTCAGCATTACATATTGATCAAGATTCTGCTTCTGAAACTGACCCTTATGCTGGTAATTTTCTGAGCAAGATTGCAGAGCATGACATTGTGCAACTGCCAAGCAATCATATTCCAAAGGGACTAGTTCCTTTGGAAAGGCTTTTTGATAGAAATGATGTGGTGATAAAGGGAAAATATCAGATGATGATGCTGATACAACTGAGTGCAACATTGGCACCGAGAAGGATCCAAATTTCATCAAATTGTCAAGTAGCCGAACAAAGGAGCAGAGGGTCGAATACACTGAATTATTGAGGGAATTTGTGGATGTTTTTTCCTAGGTATATGAAGACCTCAAAACTCATGACACCTCTGTCATCAAGCATAAAATCCCATTGAAAAAGGAGGCAAAGACATTTAGGTAGAAACTAAGATAGATCAATCCTATGTTGCTTCCTATCATGGAGAGAGAGGTAAAGAAGCTGCTAAATTCCCAGATCATCATGCCTTTGAGATATTCAGAGTGGATGGCCAACTTAGTCCCAGTGAGGAAGAAAAATGGGGATATCAAACTCTGTGTTGATTTCAAGAACCTGAACAAGAGCTCAAAGAAGGACAGTTACCCCCTGCCAAAGATAGAACATATATTGCAGAGGGTAACAGGAGCATCCAGGATTTCCATGATTGATGGCTTCTCTGGCTACAATCAAATCTCTGTTCTGCCTAAGGACAGAGAAAAGACAGCATTCACCACTCCTTGGGGTACATTCATGTATGCCAAAATGCCATTTGGATTGATGAATGTAGGGGCAACTTTTCAGTGAGCCATGGATATAGCTTCCATTGGGGAAAAGGATAAGTTTGTGGTAATCTATCTGGATGACATCACAGTCTTTTCTAGATGTGATAAAGAGCACTATGAGTTCTTGAAAAGAGTTTTCCTGAAATGCAAAAAGTTTGGCCTTTCCTTGAATCCTAAGAAGTCTATGTTTTCCATGAAGGAGGGGAAGTTATTGGGCCATATAGTGTCAATCGAGGGGGTCAGAATTGATCCCAGTAGGGTGGAGGCAATCCAAACACTGCCACTTCCCAAGTCCGGGAAGGAAGTCCAGTCCTTCCTGGGAAAGATTAATTTTCTGAGGAGATTTGTTTCAAATTTTGTGGAGTTGGTAAAGCTTATAACAATCATGTTGAGAAAAGGAAATGAAGTCAGGTAGACTTCTGAGTCTCAGAATTCCTTTGAGCAGATTAAGAAATTATTGATTGAGGTGCATGTACTCATTAGTATTAATTACTCAAACAATTTTCTTATTTTCTCTTTTGCTTCATTCGACATAGTGGCAGTTGTCTTGCTACAGAAGAATGCAAAAGGGTTGGAGCAACCTATTTCATTTTTCAGTAGGGCACTAAGAGACACAGAGGTCAAATATGACATCATGGAGAAACAAGCCTATGCCTTAGTGAAATCCCTCAAAGCTTTCAAAATCTATGTTCTTCCCTCAAAGGTCATTGCATACGTTCCTTCACTTGTCGTGAAGGAGATTCTCATTCATCCTGACATAGACGTGAGAAGGAGTAAATGGATCGCCAAGATCCTTGAGTTTGATCTAGAGATAAATCCCACCAAGTTGATCAAAGATCAAGGTTTAGCCAAGTTGTTGGCTGAAGCAAATTGCAAAGCTTTGGGGGTAAATTTCATAAATGAATGTTCAGAAAGTCAGCGGGATCAAATGTCTGATGCAGACCCTCAAGAAGAACCCCCATTGGCACAATGTCCTTGGTACAAGGATGTCATATATTTTCTACAAGAGTTGCAGCCTCATGATGGCCTACAAAGGAACAAGGCAAGAGCTCTAAAGCTCAAAGCAGTCAAATACTGCCTTGTTGATCAAGTTTTGTATTGGAGAGATCCCCTGGGGGTGATTTTAAAATGTATGAATCCACAAGAGGCCCAAAGGATCATTTTTTATTTTCATGACATCCTATGTTGAGAGCACCATTTCTGGAAGACCACAACCTACAAAATTCTCAGGGCTGGGTACTACTGGCCCACCTTATTTACTGATGTCTGCAAAAAATTCAAAGCATGCATCAAATGTAAAAAATTTTCAGGAAAGAAACAACTCAAATCTCTACCATTAAATCCTATGGTTGTTTCAGGACCTTTCTAGTAGTGGGGCCTAGACTTTATTGGGGAAATTCATCCTGCCTCCAGTGGGAAACACAGGTGGATTCTGATTGCCACAAATTTCTTTACCAAATGGATAGAATCTATCCCCACCAGGAGTGCTTCCCATAAATAAATCATTGGAATCCTGGAGGACATGATCACAAGATTCAGATGCCCAAGCAAGATTATCACCGATAATGCAACATCTTTCAAAGCCGAACCATTAGTCAAATTCTATGAGAAATTCAGAATCAAATTGATTCATTCTACCCCATACTATCCCTAGGGCAACGATTTAGAAAAGTTTTCTAACAAAATCTTAATAAGGATCATCAAAAGACTGTTAGATGACAACAAAAAGGCCTGGGATTCAAAGTTGAAATTCGCTCTGTGGGCTGATCGAGTGACCACAAAGAGATCCATAGGCATCTCCCCTTTCCAACTGGTTTATGGGACAGAGGATATTTTTCCTTCTCACCTAGCTTTTCCTGTGGAAAAATTCATTCAGGACCAACAGGGAAAAACTGATGACACAATCAGAAGAACCCATCAGCTGGTAGAAGTACAGCAGGTTAGAGAGTAGGTAATGGACAGAGCTCAGAGTCATCAGTAGAAGATCAAGCATACATTTGACAGGAAGGTCAAGAAAGAGGAGTTCCAGCGGGGAGATATGGTACTGAAATGGGATGCTCCCAAACAGGACAAGGGCAAGCATGGAAAATTCGACTCCCTATGGATCGGGCCCTTCAAAATTTCTGAAGTATTTTCAAATAATACCTACGGGTTGCAGGATTTGAAGGGTGAAGGATTTTTCAACGGTCCTATGAATGGGCATTTCCCGAAGAAGTGTTTCTCTTGAGCCACACACAGCTCCTCTGTGTTTGTAAATATTGTTTTTCTTCTTATCTTTAAGTTTTTTCTACACCTCCATAGCCCAACAGCAAGGCACTGAATCTACAAAAGAGTTCTTGGCAGCCCACAGGGGGCGTGTCGTCCCCCATGGAGCCTAATGTTAGTACATAATCATGTATGGGGTATTTTCCTAAAATAAATGTTCCCTTTGGCAAAAAGAAGGTCAAGAGTTAGTCAAAAAACCCATTTATCCCAAAGTTTTAAAGGGAGGGTGCATTATTTTAATGAACACATAGATCTGGATGACTGAGATCTACCGCCAAAATTCCATTTCGGACCCCCCTTGTCATTCTACCTTTAACGGGGGTGGAATTGGGCATGCATCCCTTGCCATCTGTTTCTCCACTCATCCTTGTGGCATGGCCCTCTCCCCTTTCACTCCCTCTCATCTTCCGACATCTATCCCTCTCCTTTCTACGTCATCCCATCATAAGCGATGTGTCCTCCCTCGACCTATCATATCCCGTCACCTTTTCTCCTTTCGTCTATCACCTTCTTGCCTCCTATCATGTGTCTTGCCTTTGTCACCTTCTTAGCTGCCATTGCCCCTCACTTTGTGCCACCTCATCACTAGCCTGTGACGATGCAGTGTGCATGTCACCTCCGTCCACTCAGCCACTTCCCTTCCCACTTCCACATCGAGCATGCCAAATCATCCCCACCTAGCCTTCATTCGTGCAACGCTTCCCATAATGTGCCCCATTCATCGCACCTGCTTGCAAGTCTTTCCATGCAACCGGTTGGCAGATCCAAGTGGCACCGTAAGAAGACCTACATGTCCCAAAAGGCAGAGTTGACCAGGGATGTTCCCGATCCCAAGGAGGCAGTTATTGAAGTTGTTGGTGTTGGTTAGACATCATCTCCACCATAAATGGAAATTCCAGCAAAGGATTAAAGGCTTGTTGATTCATTCACAGAGCTGCCAGGAATCTGATTACATCCAACATAAGCGCACAATCATTCAGGGACTGCATGCACAGACTGCCAGTAGGCATGCAGACACAAGGTTTTCATTGCAGTGTCTCATTTTCGTTGTTGTTGTTTTTTCTTTGGGTATATGTAGGCAATTTTTCCATTTTTGAGAGCATCGATGGTTGAGCTAAGCTCCGTATTGTAAAGTTTTGATGAAGCACTGGTTGCTCTGGTTATATATTGGCACTTGAGATTTCTTGTCTTATGAATGTCAACCTCTTTCCATTTCTTTCTTACCACTGTGTTAGAAATTCTTAGACTTGGAGGATCTAGTCAAGTTTCACTGTTATAGGATGATGTATGTTTGATCATTGTGATAGTTGCACCATTTCTAATCAGTTCTTGTATTGTCTCAGCGTTGAATGACTTGGAATTGGAGGATTCAGTCAAGTCACCTCTTAAGTTCCCTGAAACTCTGAACCAAGAAGAGATTGTATTCTAAGTTTCTCCTCCCCAAACTGTTGGAAGGTCTGATGCCCAGAGAAGTCTTGTTCACTTCTCCTACCAAGTCTTCCCTCTACTCATTTTATACTCAACCTACTGACGGAAGTTAGATCAAGACCTCACCTGTTCTTGTATGCCAGGCCTGGTTTTCTGAATTAAAGCGATATCTTCCCGGGTCTCTATCCATCCGACCACCCCCATTAAAATGACTCATGACATAAAACTGATGGGCGTTGGGATCTTCTTTTGCTGCAAGCCAGGAGTGACTTCTAACGCTAACACGCTCTCTTACAGGTTATCACATATAGTTCAATCCTGAAATTGCAGTTTTATTTCAATGCTAAATGTATTTCCGTTTTAGCTCCTAATGTTAAGGGATATCTCGTATTTTTGGCAGTTTGGAATTCTTCCTGTGATGCCAGTGCAAGCAATGATGCAATAGGTCCCTCTCGTTCCCCTTATAAGCTAGTGAAGGGTTGGAAAAGTACAATTAAAAATTATATATGAATGTTCAGGGGTGAGCACTTAAAATTTGAACATGCAAACAATAAAATGCACATAACCATCAAATGAGGAATTATTATGTTAGCAACTTAGCTGAGATGCATTGCATGACATTGTGTGTGCAACTCCACTCATAAAATTTTCTTAATAAGATGATTTTATTAATCTCCTTCTTAAAAATGACTACAATAGTAAGTCAATGGGACTCTGAAGTACAATCCGTAGAGAAGAGTAAATCAAAAGGTTTTCTTCGATGTGGTGGTGTCCTAGCATGGAGGGGGACAATGAAACTAGCCAAGTTGATGGGTTAAATCTTTTTTTTCTAAGTCTAACTTAGAAAAAATACATTAAATGTGTTATATTTTAATNTAGATTGTTTTCTGTTTTGTTTTTCTGCTTTCTATTAACACTCTTGCTGCTATAGATGTTCTGCCTTGGTGAACCCTGCAAGGCATGCAGAGCGGTCTCTATTTTTCTCATCTGATGACAGATTGACCGAGAACACTTATAACAAACATGTTGAGAAAATGAAATGAAGTCAGGTAGACTTCTAAGTCTCAGAATTCCTTTGACCAGATTAAGAAAGTATTGACTGAGGTGCCTGTACTCGTCAATCTTGATTACTCAAACTATTTTCTTCTTTTCTCTTTTGCTTCATTCGACATAGTGGCAGCTGTCTTGCTACAAAAGAATTCAGAGGGGCTGGAGAAACCTATTTCGTTTTTTAGCAGGGCACTAAGAGACACAGAGGTCAAATATGACATCATGGAGAAACAAGCCTATGCCTTACTGAAAGCCCTCAAAGCTTTCAAAATCTATGCTTTGCACTCAAAGTTCATTGCATACGTTCCTTCACTTGTCGTGAAGGATATTCTCATTCAGCCTGACATATACGGGAGAAGGAGTAAATGGATCGCTAAGATCCTTGAGTTTGATCTAGAGATAAATCCCACCAAGTTGATCAAAGATCAAGGTTTAGCCAAGTTGTTGGTTGAAGCAAATTGCAAAGCTTTGGGGGTAAATTTCATAAATGAATGTTCAGAAAGTCAGCGGGATTAGTTGTCTGATGCAGATCCTCAAGAAGAACCCCCATTGGCACGATGTGCTTGGTACAAGGATGTCATATATTTTCTACAAGAGTTGCGGCCTCTTGATGGCCTACAAAGGAACAAGGCAAGAGCTCTAAAGATCAAAGCAGTCAAATACTGCCTTGTTGATCAAGTTTTGTATTGGAGAGATCCCCTGGGGGTGCTTTTAAAATGTATGAATCCACAAGAGGCCCAACTGATCATTTTTTATTTTCATGACAGCCTATGTGGAGAGCACCATTTCTGGAAGACCACAGCCTACAAAATTCCTAGGGCTGGGTACTACTGGCCCACCTTATGTACTGATTTTTGCAAAAAAGTCAGAGCATGCATCAAATGTCAAAAATTTTCAGGAAAGAAGCAACTCAAATCTCTGCTATTAAGTCCTATGGTTGTTTCAGGACCTTTCCAGCAGTGGGGCCTAGACTTTATTGGGGAAATTCATCCTGCCTCCAGTGGGAAACACATGTGGATTTTGATTGCCACAGATTTCTTTACCAAATGGATAGAATCTATCCCTACCAGGAGTGCTTCCCATAAAGAAATCATTGGAATCCTGGAGGACATGATCATAAGATTCGGATGCCCAAGCAAGATTGTCACTCATAATGCAACATCTTTCAAAGCCGAACCATTAGTCAAATTCTATGAGAAATTCAGAATCAAATTGATTCATTCTACCCCATACTATCCCCAGGGAAACGGTTTAGCAAAGTCTTCTAACAAAAGCTTAATAAGGATCATCAAAAGACTGTTAGATGACAACAAAAAGGCCTGGGATTCAAAGCTGAAATTCGCTCTGTGGGATGATTGAGTGACCATAAAGAGATCCATAGGCGTCTCCCCTTTCCAACTAGTTTATGGGACAGAGGTTGTTTTTCCTTCTCACCTAGCTTTTCCAGTGGAAAAATTCATTCAAGACCAACAGGGCGAAACTGATGACATAATCAGAAGAATCCATCAGCTGGTAGAAGTACAACAGGTCAGAGAGCAGGTAATGGACAGAGCTCATAGTCATCAATAGAAGATCAAGCAGACATTTTATAGGAAGGTCAAGAAAAAGGAGTTCCAACGGGGAGATCTGGTATTGAAATGGGATGCTCCCAAATAGGACAAGGACAAGCATGGAAAATTCAATGCCCTATGGATCGGGCCCTTCAAAATTTCTGAAGTATTTTCAAATAATACCTACATTTTGCAGGATTTGAAGGGTGAAGGATTTTTCAATAGCCCTGTGAATGGGCATTTCTTGAAGAAGTATTTCTCTTGAGCCACACATGGCTCCTCTGTGTTTGTAAATATTATTTTTCTTCTTTTCTTTAATTTTTTTCTACACCTCCATAGCCCAACAACAAGGCACTGAAGCTACAAAAGAGTTCTCAGCAAACCACAAGGGGCGTGTCATCCCCCATGGAGCTTAATGTTAGCACATAATCATGTATGGGGTATTTTCCTAAAATAAATGTTCCCTTTGAAAAAAAAAAGGTCAAGAGTTAGTCAAAAAACCCATTTATCCCAAAGTTTTAAAGGGAGGGCACATTATTTTAATGAACACACAGATCTGGATGACTGAGATCTGTCGTCGAAGTTCCATTCTGGACCCCCCTTGTCGTTCTACCTTTAACGGGGGGCGGAATTGGGCGCGCATCTCTCAATAGNTCCCCTCCTATCATGTTGCCTCCTGGGTTGTCGACCCCCTTATTTGGAAAACTGCTTCCCGCCTCTACTTGCCACTTACCGCCTCCCTCTTCCCTTTCCATCTGATTCTCCACTCATCCTTGTGGCATGGCCCTCTCCTGTTTCACTCCCTCTCGTCTTCTGACATCTGTTCCTCTCCCTTCTACGTCGTCTCGTCATAAGCGACGTGTCCTCCCTCGACCTATCATATCCCATCACCTTTTCTCCTTTCGTCTATCACCTTCTTTCCTCCTTCCATGTGTCTTTCCCCTGTCACCTTCTCAACCACCATTTCCCCTCACTCTGTGCCACCTCATCACTAGCCTGTGATGATGCAGTGCGCATGTCACCTCCGTCCACTCGACCACTTCCCTTCCCACTTCCACGTTGAGCATGCCAAATCGTCCCTGCCTAGCCTTTGTTCGTGCAACGCTTCCCATCATGTACCCCATTCATCGCACCTGCTTGCAAGTTTTTCCATGCAACCGGTTGGCAGATCCAGGTGGCACCGTAAGAAGACCTCCATGTCCCGAAAGGCAGAGTTGACCAGGGTTGTTCCCGATCCCAAGGAGGTAGTTATTGAGGTTGTTGGTGTTGGTTAGACATCATCTCCACCATAAATGGAAATTCCAGCAAAGGATTAAAGGCTTTTCTATTCGTTCACAGAGCTGCCAGGAATCTGATTGCATCCAACATAAGCACACGATCATTCAGGGACTGTATGCACAGACTACCAGTAGACATGCAAACACAAGGTCTTCATTGCAGTGTCTCATTTTCATTGTTGTTGTTTTTTCTTTGGGTATATGTAGGAAATTTTTCCATTTTTGAAAGCATCGATGGTTGAGCTAAGCTCTCGATTGTAAAGTTTTGATGAAGCACTATTTTCTCTAGTTATGCATTGGCACTTGAGATTTCTTGTCTTATGAATGTCAGCCTCTTTCCATTTCTTTGTTACCACTGTGTTAGAACTGCTCAGAATTGGAGGATCTAGTCGAGTTGCATTGTTATAGGATGATGTATGTTTGATCATTGTGATAGTTGCACCATTTCTAATCAGTTATTGTATTGTCTCAGCGCTGAATGACTTGGAATTGGAGGATTCAGTCAAGTGGCCTTTCAGTTCCCTAAAACTCTGAACAAAGAAGAGCTTGTCTTCTAAGTTTTTCCTCCTCAAACTATTGGAAGGTCTGATGCCCAGAGCAGTCTTGTTCACTTCTCCTACCAAGTCTTCCCTCTACTCATTTTATACTCAACCTACTGATGGAAGTTAGATCTAGACCTCACCTGTTCTTGCATGCCAGGCCTGGTTTTCTAAATTAAAGCGATATCTTCCCGGGTCTCTATCCATCCGACCACCCCCATTAAAATGACTCGTGACATAAAACTGATGGGCGTTGGGCTCTGCTTCTGCTGCAATCCAGGAGTGACTTCTAACGCTAACATGCTCTCTTACAGGTTATCACATATAGTTCAATCCTGAAATTGCAGTTTTATTTCAATGCTAAATGTATTTTTGTTTTAGCTCCTAATGTTAAGGGATATCTCGTATTTCTGGTAGTTTGGAATTCTTCTTGTGATGCCAGTGAAAGCAATGATGCAATAGTTCCCTCTCGTTGCCCTTATAAGCTAGTGAAGGGTTGGAAAAGTACAATTAAAAATTATATATGAATGTTCAGGGGTGAGCACTTAAAATTTGAACATGCAAACAATAAAATGCACATAACCATCAAATGAGGAATTATTATGTTAGCAACTTAGCTGAGATGCATTGCATGACATTGTGTGTGCAACTCCACTCATAAAATTTTCTTAATAAGATGATTTTATTAATCTCCTTCTTAAAAATGACTACAATAGTAAGTCAATGGGACTCTGAAGTACAATCCGTAGAGAAGAGTAAATCAAAAGGTTTTCTTCGATGTGGTGGTGTCCTAGCATGGAGGGGGACAATGAAACTAGCCAAGTTGATGGGTTAAATCTTTTTTTTCTAAGTCTAACTTAGAAAAAATACATTAAATGTGTTATATTTTAATATTGACTTAATGAACACTTTTTCTAAAGTTAAAAGTGAAAATAATTTAGGTGATGGTCTTTTAATCTTGGCCATCTATCTCATTGAGAGAGTGAGGGTTGATCTCAGCCCTTGATCTCTTTGGATATAGGGTTCTCACTTTCTCATTGAGATAAAATAAATCTACTTAGTGGATGGGGCACATTATTCACTTGAGAGAGGGCGATTTGCAGGGAGAGAAGCGAATTGCTTGAGGGTTTGCTGGAGAGAGATTGTAGTAGGGACAAAGGAAAGAATTTGCAGGTGGATAGACTTGCTTCCCCAACATTTGAAGAGGCCGAAACTTCACATTTGAAGAGAGTTGTATAGGGTGTAGCATCCCCAATCACCAACTGGGCTATGCCACTTAAAATTTTGAACTCTGATACTAATTTAAATCATAAAAATACTCTGCAAATGCACAAATTCATACAACATAATAACTAAAATATGCATGTAACATAGACAGAAAAACCCCATGAAAAAAATTGCATAAATATTAATGCAACACATGAATTAACACACAATTGACACTTATCTTTGATTAAAAGAACACCAACTATGTGCAGACCTTCCATGTTCCTCCCAGTCTTGGACCACATTGCACATAAATCTCAGCAGTGGATCACCCCCGAGTTGGGTCTAAACTCCACCTGGGTAAGGGATTCCTAACCAGGCTAAGGTATCCCAGGCAACAGGAAACTCGGTCACAGGTGCCAAATCTAACTAACAACCTACAGTCCCTCATTCCCCACATGCCTATCCCACCCAAGGAAGTGTGCCTCTTATCTGCTCGATAGTCCCCCGACTGCCCCACTTCCTTTTTGGGGCTTCAACAACAGGCCGAACAGGATTTCTCAGATCCTTTTAGCTGCAGTTTGGCACCTTCAAAAATCAATTCCAAACAATTCTCTCACCTAGAGAGAATGCTCACAGGCCTGACAATCCATCTCTTCAATATCCTATGGGCATGACAACCTACTTCTTCAGTCCAACTCCCAAGCTAACCAGGGTACATGTACAGGTACATTTATATTAACAACAGGGTACAAATGACAACTGAGTGAGTGAAGGAATGATGATAGAATGATCAAAAAATGAACTAAGTCCAAACTAGATGTATGCATGTTCTCAACTTGACACTTGTCATGTTGAGAACTACCTTGTGCCCACTTGTCCCCATTTTTAGAACATAGGATAAAATAATTATCCGAACTTTATACTTTAAGGAATATTAATATAATATTCCTTTGGGCTTAATCCCCCCTAGCTTAGCCCCTTATCCTTAACTTTTAGCCCCCTTTCCCTAACTAGTGGATTTTAGCCACCCATATTTTTTTACATGGTTGGTCTGCAGCAGTGATGTGTTTTCATTAATATTCACATGTGATTACATATCACAATGATGGCTCATTGGCCATTTAACATCTGGCTCTCCAGCCTAATAACCACATAGGCACTTTGGCCTCAAAATACATATACACAATGGCACTCTTGCCCCAAAACCGCGCACTTACTCCATTGTATGCAAAACTCAAGATGGTGCACATCCTTCCTTTAGTGCACAATCCTCGCACACTTACACAGGTGTGTGATACATTATAAAATGTGTGCACTCCTTTGGTACGAGATTCCCATGCACTGACTCAATAGACGCAAAACTAAACCAAAGACCTTGTACCATCAACTCAATAGCTTATATGTATAATTACATTTACATTTACAATCAATACCCATGACTCACTAGCCTATATGTTCATTTACATGTATATGTACAATTGGGGTTCAACCTAGGGGTATTACACAGGTTGACGCAGGTCGTTGTACGATTTGCGCAGAGGCTAGTTTGCTGGGCTGATTTTGCGTTGTTGGGTTCGATTTGGCTTGGAGAAGGTTGTACAGGTGATGGGAAGGAAAATTGTTGGGGTTTCCTTAGCCATTGATGTAAATCGATCTGATCTGTAAGAATTTTCATATATGCTGCTGCATAATAAAATCCAGAAACTGAAGAACTGGTTTTCCCACATCGGATTTATCCAGAGGTTATTTTACCAAAAAATAATTGTGTACCTCATGTGATGTGATTGTTTTTATCTTCTACATTGTTCCTAGTTTCTATTTCTGTTGTGCAAATTTAATTTGTGAAGAAACCATAGCTGTAACTAAGAAAGGAAATTTCAGAATTTTTAATGTGCTTAATAATTTCTGAGTGAAATATTGTTGGAGTTTCCTAGTTTGCCTTGCTGGGTTTTAGTGGATTCACATAATCTAGTGCAAGTACATGGTGGGAGTGCAAAAGAAACTCCTATCACTATTCTACGGAAAAGAAAAATAGCTAAAGCGTTAAACTATAGTAACCAAATATAATATGGATACAATACCCATGTCAAACATAATATGTTGATGAGAAAACAAGTGGATGAGTTTTGGAGTGGTTTGAGGTGTGACCATTCGGTTGGATGGATCGCCCGGTGTGACTCTTCTACAAAGAGACTTGTCTTGGCACCCAAAAGTTTGGGTTAGGCGAATGCAGTTTTGTACAAAGCTGATGAGGTGGTTGGGACAGAGTTGGGTGAGTTTGTGTGACAGACAAGACCACAGGTCTATTGGTGAATTTGGTGGAAGCCCGACTTGGTGAAGTCTAGTAGAGTTCGACACAGAGCCGAGGAAGAGTGTGCGAAGGGCATGGTGACTCAGTGAAGTGCGTGGATGACCGTAGGATCGTGAATTCATTGAGGTGTGACTTGGGTAGAGTGTATATGGGTGAACATGAGTAGTGAATGAGAGTTCGAGGTGAAGGTGCAACGAATTCTGCGACGAGAGTTGTGACGAAGGGAGGAGTCCCAACTATAGGTTGATTGTATATATATGTTGAGACACACATCCTTGTGAACCATTTGGTTCCTTGTACCATATACTCACTCTTGTAAACTATTGTATGTCATAACAATACTTCAGGTGTTAGGTTGTGTTGAGGCTGCCTAATTTTACATAATATCATGGCTATGTACATGTGTGTAATGTTTACTTGTGCAACTATTCTAAGTGTTGAATGTAATCATAGTCTAACTTGATGTAGAGGGAAAGCTAACACGCGCTAGGTTTCCCCCACAATGGAATGATGTTGTTCAAGATGCGATCATGCTTGTGCAAGAGGGAAAGCTAGCACACAGTACCTCTCCCCCATGGTGGAATGATGTTGTCTGAGATGCACTCGTGCTTGTGCAAGAGGGAAAGCTAGCATGCGCTAGCTTTCCCCCATGGTGGGATGAAGTTGTCCGAGATGCACTTGTGCTTGTGCAAGACGGGAAACTAGCACGTGCTAGCTTTCCGCCAGGGTGGGATGATGTTGTACAAGATGATATCATTCTTGTGCAAGAGGGAAAGCATTAGCTTTCGCCCAGGGTGGGATGATGTTGTCCATGATGAGCTTGTGCCTGTGCAAGAGGAAAGCTAGTAGCTTTCCCCTAGGATGGGATGATGTTGTCCGAGATGAGCTCGTTCATGTGCAAGAGGGAAAGCCAACACGCGCTAGATTTTCCCCACGATGGGATGATGTTGTCTAAGATGAGCTCGTGCTTATGTAAGAGGGAAATCCATCATGCGCTAGATTTCCCCTACGGTGGGATGATTCTCAAGATGAGCTCGCACTTGTGCAAGAGGGAAATATAGCATGTGCTAACTTTCCCCCATGGTCATATGATGTTGTCCGAGATGCGCTCGTGCTTGTGCAACAGGGAAAGCTAGAACGCGCTAGCTTTCCCCACGGTGAGATGATGTTGTTTGAGATGAGCTCGCGCTTGTGAAGGACGGAAAGCTAGCACGCACTAGATTTCCCCCATGGTGGGATGATGTTGTCCGAGATGAGCTTGTGCTTATGCAAGAGGGAAAGCTAGTACACTAGCATTCCCCCATGGTGGGATGATGTTGTTTGAGATGAGCTCATGCTTGCCCTAGAGGGAAAGATATCATGCGATAACTTTCCCCCACAGTGGGATGATGTTGCCTCAAATGAGCTTGTGCTTGCGCAAGAGGGAAAGCTAGTAGGCGCTAGCTTTCCCCCACATGGGATGATGTTATCCGAGATGAGCTCATGCTTATGCAAGAGGGAAAGCTATCGCACTCTAGCTTTCCCCCACGTGGGATGATGTTGTCCAAGATGAGCTCGTGCTTGAGGGAAAGCTAGCATGCACTATCTTTTCCCCATAGTGGGATGATGTTGTATGAGATGAGCTCATGCTTGTGCAAGAAGGAAAGCTAGCACATGCTAGCTTCCCCATGGTGGGATGCACTAAATTTCCCCCATAGTGGGATGATGTTGTTCGAGATGAGCTCACACTTATGCAAGAGGGAAAGCTAGAACGTGATAGCTTTCCCCGATGGTGGGATGATGTTGTTCGATATGAGCACGTACTCATGAAAGAGGGAAAGCTAGCACATGCTAGCTTTCCCCCATGGTGGGTTGATGTTGTTCGAGATGAGCTCATGCTTGTGCAAGAGGAAAAGCTAGCACACACTAGATTTCCCCCACAGTGGGATGATGTTGTCCAATATGAGCTCGTGCTTGTGCAAGAGGGAAAACTAGAACGTGCTAGCTTTCCCCCATGGTGAGATGATGTTGTCTGAGATGAGCTCGCACTTTTGAAAGAGGGAAAGCTAGCATGTGTTAGCTTTCCCCCATGGTGGAATGATGTTGTCTGAGATGGGCTTGTGGTTATGCAAGAGGGAAATCTAGTACACTAGCTTTCCCCCATGGTGGGATAATATTGTTTGATATGAGCTCATGCTTGCACTAAAGGGAAAGATAACATGCAATAGCTTTCCCCCACGGTGGGATGATGTTGTCTCAGATGAGATCGTGCTTGCGCAAGAGGGAAAGATATTAGGCGCTAGCTTTCCCCCATGTGGGATGATGTTATCCAAGATGAGCTCGTTCTTGTGCAAGAGGGAAAGCTAGCACACGCAAGCTTTCCCCCATGTGGGATGATGTTGTCCAAGATGAGCTTTTGCTTGAGGGAAAGCTAGCTGCTAGCTTTCCGCCATAGTGGGATGATGTTGTACAAGATGAGCTCACGCTTGTGCAAGAGGGAAAGCTAGCACATGCTAGCTTTCCCCATGGTGGGATGCACTAAATTTCCCCCATAGTGGGATGATATTGTTCGAGATGAACTCACGCTTATGCAAGAGGGAAAGCTATAATATGCTAGCTTTCCTTGATGGTGGGATAATGTTGTTCGATATGAGCATGTACTCATGCAAGAGGGAAAGCTAGCATGTGCTAGCTTTCCCCCATGATGGGATGATGTTGTCTGAGATGAGCTTGTGCTTGTGCAAGAGGGAAATCTAGCACACACTAGCTTTCCCCCACGGTGGGATGATGTTGTCTGAGATGAGCTCATGCTAGTGAAAGAGGGAAAGCTAGTACATGTTAGCTTTCCCCCACGATGGGATGATGTTATCTGAGATGAGCTCATGCTTATGCAAGATGGAAAGCTAGAGCATGCACTAGATTTTTCCCATGGTGGGATGATATATTATGAGATGATCTTGGGGTTGTGCAAGAGGGAAAGCTAGCATGCACTAGCTTTCCCCCACTGTGGGATGATGTTGTCCGAGATGAGCTCGTGCTTACATAAGAGAGAAAGCTAGCCCATTTTTCCAAGATGATCTCGTGCTTGTGCAAGAGGGAAAGATAGCATGCAATAGCTTTCCCCCATAGTGGGATGTTGTTGTTCAAGATGAGCACGAGCTTGTGCAAGAGGGAAATCTAGCATGCGCTAGCTTTCCCACACGTTGGGATGATGTTGTTCGAGATGAGCTTGGGCTTGTGTAAGAGGGAAAGCTAGCACACACTAGTTTCCCCCCATGGTGGGATGATGTTGTCCGAGATGAGCTCATGCTTGTGCAAGAGGGAAAGCTAGCACATGCTAGCTTTCCCCCACGGTGGGATGATGTTGTCCGAGATGATCTCATGCTTGTGCAAGAGGGAAATCTAGCACGCACTAGCTCCCCCCCATGGTGGGATGATGTTGTTCGAGATGAGCTCGGGCTTGTTTAAGAGGGAAAGCTAGCAACACGAGCTAGATTTCCCCCACGGTGGGATGATGTTTTCCGAGATGAGCTCATGCTTGTGCAAGAGAGAAAGATAGCACATGCTAAATTTCCCCCACTGTGGGATGATGTTGTCCAAGATGAGCTCACGCTTGCACAAGAGGGAAACTTAGCACATGCTAGCTTTCCCCCACGATGAGACGATGTTGTTCGAGATGAGCCCGTGCTTGTGCAAGAGGGAAAGCTAGCACATGCTATATTTTCCCCACGGTGGGATGATGTTGTTCGAGATGAGCTCGGGCTTGTGCAAATGGGAAAGCTAGCACGCACTAGATTTCCCCCACAGTGGGATGATGTTGCCTGAGATGAGCTCACGTTTGCACAAGAGGGAAATCACGTGCTAGCTTTCCCACAGCGTGGGATGATGTTGTCCAAGATGAGCTTACGCTTGCACAAGAGGGAAAGATAGCATGCACTAGCTTTCCCCCATGGTGGGATGATGTTGTCCAAGATGATTTTGTTCTTGCGCAAGAGGGAAAGCTAACACGCACTAGCTTTCCCCCTTGGTGGGATGTTATTGTCCGAGATGATCTCGTGCTTGCGCAAGAGGGAAAGCTAGAGCCCATGGTGGGATGATGTTGTTCGAGATGAGCTCACGCTTGTGCAAGAGGGAAAGTTAGCATGCACAAGCTTTCCCCCACGGTAGGATGATGTATTCCGAGATGAGCTTGTGCTTGTGCTAGTGGAAAATCTAGTATGCGCTAGCTTTCCCCCATGGTGGGATGATGTTGTTCGATATTAGCTCATTCTTGTGCACGAGGGAAAGCTAGCATCACGGGATAGATTTCCATAAGGGTGGGATGATGTTGTCCAAGATGAGCTCATGCTCGTGTAAGAGGGAAAGCCATCACATGCTAGCTTTCCCCCACATGGGATGATGTTGTCTAAGATGGGCTCGTTCTTATGCAAGAGAGAAAGCTAGCATGTGCAAGCTTTCCCCCATGGTGGGATGATGTTGTCCAAGATGCACCCATGCTTGTGAAAGAGGGAAAGCTATCACTCGTTAGCTTTCCCCCATAGTGGGATGATGTTGTCCAAGATGCAGTCCTGCTTGTGCAAGAGGGAAAGCTTGCATGTGCTAGCTTTCCCCACCAGTGGGATAATGTTGTTCAAGATGCGCTCCTTCTTGTACAAGAGGGAAAGCTAGAATGTGGTAGCTTTCCCCCACAGTGGGATGATATTGTTTGAGATGTGTTCCTGCTTGTGCAAGAGGGAAAGCTAGCACGTGCTAACTTTCCCCCATGGTGGAATGATGTTGTTCGAGATGCGCTTGTTCTTGTGCAAGAGGGAAAGCTAGAAAACACTAGATTTTCCACATAGAGGAATGATGTTGTTCGAGATGCACTTGTGCTTGTGCAATAGGGAAAGCTAGAATGCGTTAGCTTCCCCCCATGGTGGAATGATGTTGTTTGAGATGTACTTGTGCAAGAGAGAAAAGTAGCACGAACTAGCTTTCCCCCACGGTGGGATAATGTTTTTTGATATGTGTTCCTAGTTGTGCAAGAGGGAAAGCTAACACATGCTAGCTTTCCCCCACGATGACATGATGTTGTTCAATATGTGCTCCTGCTTGTGCAAGAGGGAAAGATAGCACACATTATCTTTCCCCCATGGTGGGATGATATTGTTCAAGATGCATTTGTGCTTGTGCAAGAGGGAAAGCTAGCACACCCATGATGGAATGATGTTTGAGATGAGCTTGTGCTTGTGCAAGTGGGAAATCCAACACACACTAGCTTTCCCCCATGATGGAATGATTTTTTCCAAGATGCAATCGTTCTTGTGCAAGAGGGAAAGCTAGAATGTTTAACTTTCCCCCATGGTGGGATGATGTTGTCCGAGATGCGCTCGTTCTTATGCAAGAGTGAAAGCTAGCGACGTGCTAGCTTTTCCCTTGGGTCAGATGATGTTTTCTGAGATGAGCTCGTACTTGTGCAAGAGGAAAATCTAGCACACACTAGCTTTCCCTAATGGTGGGATGAAGTTGTTAGAGATGAGCTCATGCTTGTGCAAGAGGGAAAGCTAGCATGCACTATATTTCCTTGACGATGGGATGATATTGTCTGAGATGAGCTCACACTTGTGCAAGAGGGAAATCTATCACGTGCTATCTTTCTCCGACAGTGGGATGATGTCCGAGATGAGATCATACTTGTTCAATAGGGAAAGATAGCACATGCTAGCTTTCCCCAACGGTGGGATGACGTTGTCCAATATGAGCTTGCACTTGTGCAAGAGGGAAAGCTAGCACACACTAGCTTTCCCCCATAGTGGGATGATGTTGTCCAAGATGAGATTGTGCTTGTGTAAGAGGGAAAGTTAGCACATGCTAGCTTTCCCCCACGGTGGGATGATGTTTTTCGAGATGAGTTCGCTAGCTTTCTCCCATGTTGGGATGACAATGTTCAAGAAGCACTTGTTCTTGTGCAAGAGGGAAAGCTAGCACACACTAGCTTTGCCCAGCTGTGGGATGATGTTGTTCGAGATGTGGTCTTGCTTGTCCAATAGGGAAAGCTAGAATGCGCTAGCTTTCCCCCAAGGTGGGATGATGTCCGAGATGAGCTCGCACTTGTGCAAAAGGGAAGGCTAGCATGCGCTAGCTTTCCTTGATGGTGGGATGATGTTGTTTGAGATGAGCTCGTTCTTGTGCAAGAGGGAAAACTAGCATGCACTAGCTTTCCACTATAGTGGGATGATGTTGTTCGACATGAGCTCATGCTTATGCTAGAGGGAAAGATAGCACACACTAGCTTTCCCCCATGGTGGGATGATATTGTCCGAGATGAATTCTGTAGCTTTCCCGCACGATGGGATGACACTATTTGAGATGCGCTCGTGCTTAGGTAAGAGGGAAATATAGAACGTGCTAGCTTTCCCCACCAGTGGGATAATGTTGTTCGAGATGTGATCCTAGTTGCCCAATAGGGAAATCTAGAATGTGATAACTTTCCCCATGGTGGGATTATGTTGTTCAAGATGTGGTCCTGCTTGTGCAAGAGTGAAAGCTAGCACGTGATATTTTTCCCCCATGGTGGAATGATGTTTTTCAAGATGCGGTTGTACTTGTGCAAGAGGGAAAACTAACACTCACTAACTTTCTCTCATGGAGGAATGATGGTGTTTGATATGTGCTTGTGCAATAGGAAAAACTAGCATGCACTAGCTTCCCCCCATGGTGGAATGATGTTGTTTGAGATGCACTTGTGCAAGAGGGAAAGCTAGCACACGTTAGATCTCCCCCATGGTGGGATGATATTGTTCAATATGTGCTTCTTCTTGTGCAAGAGGGAAATCTAGCATGCCCATAGTGGAATGATGTTTGAGATGAGCTTGTGCTTGTGCAAGAGGGAAAGACAACACACACTAGATTTTCTTCACAGTGGAATGATGTTTGAGATGCATGTGTACTTGTGCAAGAGGGAAAGCTAACACATGCTAGCTTTCCCCCATGGTGGAATGATGTTGTTCGAGATGCATTTGTGCAAGAGGGAAATCTAGCACGTGTTAGATTTTCCCCATGGTGGAATGATGTTGTTTGAGATGTGATTGTGCTTGTGCAAGAGGGAAAGCTAGCACACACTAGATTTCCTCCAAGGATGAATGATTTTGTTCAATATGTGCTTGTGTTTGTGCAAATAGGGAAAGCTAACATGCACTAGCTCCCCCCCATGGTTGAATGATGTTTGAGATGCACTTGTGCAAGAGGGAAAACTAGCAAGCGCTAGCTTTCCCCCATGTTGAATGATGTTGTTGGAGATGACCTTGTGCAAGAGGGAAATCTAGCACATGCTAGCTGTCCCCCACGGTGGAATGATGTTTGAGATGCACTTGTGGTTATGAAGAAGGGAAAAATAGCATGCACTAGCTTTTCTCCATGGTGGAATGATGTTGTTCGAGATGCACTTGTGCTTGTGCAAGAGGGAAGGGTAGCATGTGCAAGCTTTCCCCCACGATGGAATGTTTTTTTTCAAGATGCACTTGTGCTTCTGCAAGACGAAAACCTACCATGCGCTAGTTTTACCCCATGGTGGAATGATGTTGTTCGCAATGCACTTGTTCTTGTGCAAGAGGGAAAGCTAGCACGCCCACGGTGGAATGGTCTTGTTTTAGATGAGCTTGTGCTTGTGCAAGAGGGAAATCCATCACACACTATCTTTCCTTCACGATGGAATGATGTTTAAGTTGTGTGTGTTATTTTGCAATAGGGAAATCTAGCATGCACTAGCTTCCCCCCATGGTGGAATGATGTTTGAGATGTGCTTGTGTAATAGGGAAAGCTAGCATACCACGGTGGAATGATGTTCAAGATGCGCTTGTGCTTGTTCAAGAGAGAAAGTTATCATGCATTAGATTTCCTCCACGGTGGAATGATGTTTTTCGAGATGCGCTTGTGCTTGTGCAAGAGGGAAGGGTAGCATGTGCAAGCTTTCCTCCATGCTACAATGATGTTGTTCGAGATGCATTTGTTTTTGTGAAAAAGGGAAAGCTAGCACATGCTATCTTTCCCCCATGGTGGAATGATGTTGTTCAATATGTGCTTGTGCTTATGCAAGGTGAAAACCTAACATGCACTAGTTTTACCTCATTGTGGTATGTTGTTGTTCAAGATGTGCTTGTTCTTCTGCAAGAGAGAATCCTATCACACACTAGATTCCCCCGAGGGTGGAATGATGTTGTTAGAGATGCATTTGTGCTTGTGAAAGAGGAAAATCTAGCATGTGATAGCTTTCCCCTATGGTGGGATGATGTTCGAGATGCGTTTGTGCTTGTGCAAATGGGAAAGATAGCGTTCGAGATGCATCTGTGTTTAAGCAAGAGGGAAAGTGAGCATGCACTAGATTTCCCCCATGGTGGGATGATGTTTGAAATGTGCTTGTGCTTGCGCAAGAGGGAAAGCTAGCACCCCCACAATGGGATGATGTTGTTCAACATGCACTTGCACTTGTGTTTATGCAAAGAGGGAAAGATAACACACACTAGCTTTCTCCCACAATGGAATGATGTTGTTTGAGATGTGGTTGTGCTTGAGAAAGAGTGAAATCTAGCATGCTCTCGCCTTCCCCCATGATGGAATGATGTTGTTTGAGATGTGTTTGTTCTTGTGCAAGAGGGAAAGATAGCACACGCTAGCTTTCCCCCATGGTGGAATGATGTTGTTTGAGATGCGCTTGTGCTTGTGTAAGAAGGAAAGCTAGCATGCACTAGCTTTCCTCCACTGTGGACTGATGTTGTTTGAGACGCATTTGTGCTTGTGCAAGAGGGAAAGCTAGCATGAGCTAGCTTTCCTACACGGTGGAATGATGTTGTTCGAGATGAGCTTGTGTTTGTGCAAGAGGGAATGCTAGCATGTGTTATCTTTCCTCCATAGTGTAATGATGTTGTATGAAATGCACTTATGCTAGTGCAAGAAGGAAAACTAGCATGCGCTAGCTTTCCTCCACAGTGGAATGATGTTGTCCAAAATGCGTTTGTGCCTGTGCAAGAAGGAAATCTAGCACGTGCTAGCATTACTCCACTATGGAATGATGTTGTTTGAAATGCACTTTTTCTTGTGTAGAAGGAAATCTAGCATGTGGTAGCATTTCTCCATAGTGGAATGATGTTTGAAATGTGATTCTGCTTCTGCAAGAAGGAAACCTAGCATGTGCTAGCTTTCCTCCACAGTGGAATGATGTTGATCGAAATGTGCTTGTTGTTGTGCAAGAAGGAAATCTAACATGCGTTAGATTTTCTCCACAGTGGAATGATGTTGTTCGAATTGTGCGTGTGTTTGTGTAAGAAGGACAACTATCACATGCTAGATTTCTTCCATTGTGGAATGTTGTTGTTCGAAATGTGTTTGTGCTTGTGCAAAAAGGAAACTTAACATGCACTAGCTTTCCTCCATAGTGGTATGTTGTTGTTCAAAATGTATTTGTGCTTGTGCAAGAAGGAAACCTAGCATGTAGTAGCTTTCCTCCAAAGTGGAATGTTGTTCGAAATGCGTTTGTGTTTGTGCAAGAAGGAAAAATAACATGCTCTAGCTTTCCTCCACAATGGAATGTTGTTTGAAATGCACATGTTCTTGTGCAAGAAAGAAAACTAGCATGTGCTAGCTTTCCTCCACAATGAAATGTTGTTCTTTGAAATATGCTTGTGCATGTACAAGAAGGAAAACTAGCACATGCTAGATTTCCTCCACCGTGGAATGATGTTGTTCAAAATGCGCTTGTGTTTGGGAAAAAATGAAAGTTATCACACACTAGATTTACTCCATAGTGGAATGATGCTACTGAATATACGCTTGTGTTTGTGCAAGAACAAAATCTAGCATGCATTAGCTTTCTTCCAAAGTAGAATGATGTTGAAAGATAGCATGCATTAGCTTTTCTCAAAGTGGAATGATGTTCAAAATGCTCTTGTCTTTGTGCAAGAAGTAAATATAGCATGTTAGCTTTCCTCTACAGTGGAAAGATGTTCAAAATTCTCTTGTCCTTGTGTAATATGTAAAACTAACATGCACTAGCTTTCTTACATAGTGGAATGATGTTCGAAATGCACTTGTCCTTATGCAAGATTAAAAGCTAGCACAAATTATCATACCTCCATAATGGAATGATGTTATTTGAAATGCGCTTGTGCTTGTGCAAGATGGAAAGCTATCACGCACTAGGTTTCCTCCACAATGGAGTTATGTTGTTCGACATGCGATTGTGCTTGTGCATGATAGAAGATAACACACACTAGCTTTCCTCTACAGTAGAATGTTGTTGTTTGAAATGTTCTTGTACTTGTGCAATAAGGAATACTAGCATGCATTAACTTTCCTCCACAGTGGCATGTTGTTTGAAATGCACTTGTGCTTGTGCAAGAAGGAAAGATAGCATGTGCTAACTTTCTCCCGTAATGGAATGTTGTTGGTCGAAATGTGCTTGTGGTTGTGAAAGCAGGAAAACTAGCACTTGCTAGCTTTTCCCCACAATGTAATGATGTTCGAAATGCATTTGTTCTTATGCAAGAAGGAAAATTAACATGCCTTAGCTTTCCACCACAGTGAAATTTTGTTGCTCGAAATGCACTTTTCTTGTGTAAGAAGGAAAGCTAGAACACACCGGCTTTTCCCCATAGTAGAATGATATTGTTCAAAATGCACTTGGGCTTGTGCAAGAAGGAAAACTAACACTTTCCTCCATAGTAGAATGATTTTGTTTGAAATGTGTTTCTTCTTGTGCAACAAGGAAAACTAGTACGCATTAGCTTTCCTCTACATGAATGTTATTGTTCAAAATGCGCTTTTGTTTGTGTAAGAAGGAAAGCTAACACACACTAGATTTCCCCCATAGTTGAATGATGTTATTTGAAATGCACTTCTTCTTGTGTAAGAAAGAAAACTACCATGCACTAGCTTTCATCCACAATAGAATGATGTTCGAAATGCACTTGTGCTTGTGCAAAAAGGAAAGCTAGCATGTGTTATCTTTCTTCCATAGTGGAATGATGTTGTTCGAAATGGCCATGTACTTGTGAAAGAAGGAAATATACCATGCACTAGCTTTCCTACACAGTGGAATGATGTTCGAAATTTGCTTCTGCTTGTGTAAGCAGGAAAGCTAGCACGCGCTTGCTTTCCCACATTGTGGAATGATGCTATTTGAAATGTGCTTGTGCTTGTGAAAGAAGGAAATTTGTATACCTTAGTATGAAGTCAAAGGGTTGGATTGGCTTGCAATGATTTTTTCAAGTTAATATCTAACATTTAAATACTTCCCAAGTCTTGGCATGATGAAAAAACATTTTTGGTAATTTCGAGTTTTGATTGATGGGATAATAAGTTTATTTGCATCGTAATCAACTATTTGGATACCTCTGTACATACACCATGTGAATTAACCTATCTTTGTAATGGTGACATAATGGTTTCATGACTTGGAAGACATGGTTGATTGACATTTCAATGTTGAGCTACAAAAGAAAGCTACCTTAACCTTACACTTGAACCATGCTACTCAAGTTTATTGTTCAGCTTTGTGAATTTTATAGATGTTCAATAATAGTATTATCTTTGAAAATTATTTATTGGGAATTTGATAAATTTTCATGGATGCAACTAAATAAATTCATTGAATTTTTGTTGGGAATTATGTTTAGATGTTGTATAAGTTTGAGTCCTCTTAAATGTTGTAAAAAAATCACAATATTAATGCTTGCAGAAGCATAGACAGAGTTTGATAGTTTAAATGGTTTTAGAGAAGCCTAGCTATTACACATTATTTTTACCACCCTCATGAATGTTAATGATGTAAACCTATCCTTTGTCTTTAGAAGGATCAGTGGCCTGAATTCCTGAAGAAAAAAGGGAGAAGAACTTTGTTTGAGAGAAGTTGTATTTTCCTTTGTAAAAACCCTATTAAGGAATATTTACGCAGGTTCCACTATAGCCAAGGTGCAAAAATGCCTTCACATGGGAAAAATGAGCGTCTTCTCCATGCTTCTAGAAGGAGAAGCTTCTATGGTGAGGTGGCATCCGAATGGCTTGGATCTTACTAGCTTTCATGATTTAGTGGGATCATCCTAACCTCCTCACCTTATCCTCTTCATCTTATAAAAGAAGAGGATCTCTCATGGAGAAAGTTGGCTTTTGAGATTGGCTTGAGCTTCAACTTTTGGGATTAGCTTTGGAGATTGGCTTGAGCTTGGATGAGATTGGAAATTTGGCTTGAG